>JAOBBB020019630.1:0-15642 GCA_025331005.2 Zoanthus gigantus | reverse complement strand
TCAGTTTATTTTGCTTTCAAATAGTAAAACTAGAGCGCCAGTTCTCAGTACTTGCAGAACTCAGTTCTGTCATCCTCGAGCTTTTGTTTTGCTCGTTGGCACTTAGCAATAGCTATTACTAGTAATAATAATAATAAATTCTTTGACTTTGAAGCTTTTCTACAAGTATTTATTCATCTTCAAATATAAAAGTAGAGCAAAAAAAAAAATACAAATTTATCATTTTAAAATTACGAACGGAAAAATCAAATCCCACATGCGTAACCAAGCAACACCGGCTATATTTACATAACCCTGAGCAGCATCACTCTTTGAAGAAGCCGTGCAAAAATTTGTGACACAAAAAAGATTTAAAAAAAAATGAAGCCAATTCCTATACTCTTTGCCTACCGGCACGAGTAAAAAGTCAATACGCAAGCTAAAATCAGTGCGGGCGCTGATGGTAAACCAGGATAGCTTTTTTAAGTGGCAGAATTACTTTACCTTGCGGTTAGTTTGCGATTATAGAAGATACGCCCGTCATGGCAAGTAAAATAAGGCAAACGATTGTGTCGGCTCTTTAATCCCACACCGGGAGCTTTCTGCGTATATTTGCGACGACTTATATTTAGCAATATGGAAACAGCCTTAAAAGATCATTAAATTGGCACGGTTAAAACAATAAAGAGTTAGTGTAAAATTATTTCAAAACTATATAGTTTTAAGTTAAGAGAGCGTAGAATACTAACATAATAAAAAAATCGTATATATAAAATTTTAATGTTTGTAATCGAACCAACCTCAAGCGATCTTCATCAAGGCTTTCTATCACAAAACTCCTCTTCTGCACAAGTTCAAGAAGTTCGGTGAGAAGTTCTCTTTCTCTTTTCATCTCATCGGAGCTCTTTACTTCATCTGAATAAATAACAGAGCGTGAGGCCGAAGGACTTAATTTGATAAAAACACAAGTACATTTAAAAAAACAGCTTTTGACCGGTAAGGTTTTGCTCAAGCAAAAGACATGCAAAAAAGTATTTTGTTAATGCGAAATGAAACTGTGCTGAATTTAATTACTAGTATATAACAACAGGCCCGTACCTAGCGATGGACTAAACAAAGTGTTTATGCCACAATAAATCATGACAATTTAAAAGAAAAAGCATCAAAGTGGTTTGTTTCCTTAAAGGTCTTAGAGGCAACCTTCTTTGCAGGTGAAAACTAAACATCCAACTAGAAACCCTGTCTGTATGCGGGAGACCCCTGTTAAGGTGTGTTGACTTTGCCCCCGTACACAAAAAATCATGAATAAAGCCTCTGAATAAAGCCTTGATAAATTTCTGATTACAAAACAGTTCCTATATAATAAATGCAAGAAAGTTTCTCCGTCTCCAATTCCTTTGCTGGCCTTTCAATACTTTCTTTTGTACATTTGGCTATCTTTCTAAACTATTAACACGACACAGAAGTCAAACCATAACACCATTTATTTCGACTGACCTCGCATTGAAACAAGGTGCCTAAGCTCGCTTTCTACAGCCCTGTAACGGTCTTCGTAATTACGAAACTGCAAGCTGCAATATTAAAATAACAAATGTCGATCAAATAACACAACGGATTGTTCACTTGGAAGAGAACAAATATAAAAACATTGAATATTTAAATACTAAATTTTACTGCTCGACAAGTTTATATGCAAACAAAAAGTTTCACATACATAAAATTTATACTTCCCGTACTATCGAAATATGTTAAACAGCTTTTACAGAACTTTTTAAGTGCGTGGGCGAATAGATGCAATTCGTGATTTGGAAATGAAATGTTTCGACAAAAGTCACTTTTGAACTTCATCGTAGTGTGAAGAGCTGACATTTCTTGACAGCGTTATATCTTATTTGTTCACGCTCGAAAAGTCAGTTTCCACTACTTGACGCGATTATTTCAAAAACTTTGCAAACTTGATTTTTTTACTGACTCAGATATATGACTGGTTTCGCTTTATACGAATACAGTTAATTACAATACAGTCGATTATCCGGATTCATCGGGACTCGGTAAATAGTCCGGATAATCGAAAAAATGAATATTAATGAGATATAAATGTAAATAAAAGATATATAAACATGTGAACAGCAAAGAAACATTTTAATCATGAAATTTACACACTCTTTATGTATTTACAAATATTCGCTTTTTGTTCAGATATTCATAACACTATAAAATGTTCAAGCATACTTGTTTGCTTCAAAAACTTTTCGTCCAACTTCCGAACGAAGATAATACGCTTTTTTGACATTCTATTAAAAGGACTTAATCAGTCTATTTGCAACTTCAAGTTTTCAACATCAGAACTAATTAATATTCATAAAAAAAGGGGACCAGGGAAAATAGTCCGGATAATCGAATAGTCCAGATAATCGAGGTCCGGATAATCGAGGTTCGTCTGTAGTTCCTTGAGTCGAGTTGAGAATGATTGATTCGCCTGAACTGGAAAAACATTAACGCATTAGAGTTAACTGTGTTTTACAATAACTTTTGCTTCTTGGAAGTATAAAATATAAATTATCCAAACGATTTCTGGAAAGTCTAATGAGTAACTATTTGTAAAAGTAGCCTAGAGGTAATTCAAAAAATTAAACTTTTGACCTCAGTTTTTATTCTGGTCCAATTTAGAATTTAATTTTGTCTTTGGTCTCTTTTTTTTTCTTTTCTTTGTATTTCTCGCTGAGCCAAGTAGACTACGAGTTTTTAAAAGTTTGTTCCACGTAAAAAAATCCAAAAATATGCTATTTAGTTTAACACTTGGTACATGAACTATTTAGAGGCGTTCATTAACAATCTTCATTATATTCGTCACGCACACGTGAATTAAGCTGTTTATTCCTTGTCACATAATTTTCGATCGTATACTATCTATGATTTGAGCTCGAAATAAGTACATTTTAATTAATTGCTTGCAGGGAAATATATTTTGATCTTCAGATGGATTTTTTTTTCAGTTTTCAAAAAATTAAGTTTGGCCAGGAGCCCATGGTTTGGCGGTTTCGTAAAACAGGATATTAAATTGGTCTCGCCTGACTTAAACTTGATCCTAGTGTAGTACAATCAAATAAACGGTTTATGTCAGAAGTCATAAAACTGGCATGCAGGTTTTTTAAATAGACTCTTTCACGGTTAATGTCACGCATACGTAACTTTTGATGAATACAAAGGAGCAAAAATTATCAATATCAGTGAAAAGAGCTTTTAAAGATTACGAGATCTACTATTTTTGATGGCAAAAGGCTGAAAACTTGCGAATATACAGCTCCGTGAAATTGCGAAATTTTACAGACATTTGGTAATATCTTCACCATCTTACCACATATCATTCCCAAACTCGGTAAATATACTAATTCTAAAGTGTTCTTTCAACCAGCAGCGATAAAGTTTTACTTATTGGTCTAAATAAAAATTTGAGAAAAACCGTGAAAGGGTCTATTCACAAACTGGGAAGCAAAACGTAAACAAAACGAACAAGTTACGAACGAGCAAATACTTTGATTCAAGAAGCTGAATTAGGATAAACCATTCCTTATGGCATGAGTACTTAAATACACGTATTGAATGAATTTCCTTGGTGTTTCGACTTTGGGAGAACCGGCGGCTGAGTTCATAAAAACACAATGCAATGCCACTCGGTATTGAAATTAATAAAATCTATTTGTACTTCGCTTCGATTTTTTTTATGAATATGGAGAAGGGGATGGCGGAGATCGCAACAACACAGGCATCCCGCAAAAGTAAGCGAGTCACCTGAGGGCGACCTGTCTCCCTTCAAAAATTCAACGTGACACTTGTCACTAATCTGGCGTCACCCAGATTGTTATTTTCCTTACTCATTAGTTTAAGGCAAAGAAACCAGTGTGCAACTGAGGCTAAGTACCGCCATCAGTATCTTTTGATTATGGGATTAAACACAAATTAAAGTAAATGAAAGTTTTTAAAATGACATTTCATGTTTCTTAAATTTAAATATAAAAAATAAAACATTTGCGAATTTTTACAATGTTGAAAATGATATAAACATTTTGTTAATATTGCATTATTTTCCTAAATGACAATGCGCATGCGCAATTAGGCATATTGCAGTATTTTACACAAACGTTTGTACAAGCGCAAAAATTTTTGTTTCCTCTTGTTTGTGGAGGCTTTACTGTAATATTCTTACAGCCTCTTTCATTTTCCCCCTGAAACTAGGAATCGACGAGGCATTTTTAAAATTTACTCCGAACACTTATGAATTTAGTCAAATTGAACGTAACAACCAGAAAAGTTTGAATAAATTACAAAAAGTATCTATATATGGCAAAACAGTTTGAAAAAATATTTATTTATTTAAGGTTGTAGGACAATTGAGAGTAAATAACGCAGTTGTCGGCTATTGTTTAGTGAAGTTCGTGCAGAATGTTATGTTCACATTATTGTAAATGTAATTAGGACTACAGGAATATTTTAGCAGAATAAGTTCAACGAGTTACCATCAAGGTTCGTATCTCTAGCTTTTTTCAAAACTTCAATAACTACCTGAACAAATGGGGCGCCTTAACAGATATCTGGTGATCTGGGTAATAAACGAGATACCCCTACCTGGACAGACTGTGTGTCAATGTCTTCACAAGTTTATAATATTTTGTATGCGGTTCACGGTAGAGTGATTAGAATATAAAACAGGTTTTCTTACCAATAATTATTTCGAGTAGAACTAAAACTAACATCTGCTAGAAATACACTGCTCTGACGAAAAGCAAGCAATTGAAACATCAGTCAAATTCCTTACAATACTTAAGGCAATGTAATTAAATTTTTAAAGGACGAGAAACCATTACTTTGTTACAATTATTAGCGTTCTGATATCTTGATCAATAAGGTTTTGTTTTATAGCCAAACATTTTACAATAAAATGAACAGTTAAAAGTTGTTCTAAAATTTCACGAAGTTTCGGCAGTGCTACTGTCATTGTCAAGTAAAAGAGCGGGTTAAAATGTAGTATACTTATATAATTTAAAAACAATAAAATGTATGAATTTAAATACTCTTCAGGCATGTTTAAAATGCACGAAGCTAAATCTTTACGAGTCAGGTGGCCCATGGAGCCGGTGCGGTTTCTTTAGTGTTAAGCGGTGAGAGTCTTTGATTACCCCTAGATGGGACACTAATCCATCACAGGTTAGCTCCCAGCAGACACTGGTACTCATTTACCTTAAGCGGAAAAGAAGGTCACACAAACGTAACGGGGAGCTAGCTCCACTTTCAACTTCTTTAATTTAATTTCTTTATTGGTTTTGTTGGCCTCTGTCCCGGCCTCGGCAAAACCGGCGTGGCTAAACTTCGGTCAGCACAGAGGACCAACTTACTCCTACAACAACGGTAGTAAAAAGAGGCAAAACTGATGGGCACTTTTACTATATCAATTGCAAACAATAACCACAACACAAAGGGTCACTACGTGATCAAAACAAAAGATTTAAACAAAAATTAACTTGCTACGTGACACAAATATTCAAATCTCGGCCGAGCCGGGATTGAACTGGGGATTTTGTGGTCGGAAAGCAGAGATTTTACCAACTGCGCCAACCATGTCTATCCATGCTGCACGAAAAGCTATCGTTAAAACTGAACAAGAATTTCTTTTACGAATGAAATTAGCATATATGAAGTTAAAATAAAAATAGCAGGAATTCTAAAAGCTTACGAAAAAAACATCAGTGGTGTTTAAATACTGTTTAAACTAAATAAAAACTTTTGGAAGTATAGAATCAGATTGGACATTAAGGCTGGGCTTAAGTCCTCTATAAAAACCATTTCAGTCAATACACAGTCAAACTTATTTTTACACTTTTTTAAAACACTAGAATTATTTGCAACGTCTCTAGGTGTAATCTGATGAGCTTTACGAAAATGCTTGCCAATAGATGACAAGGAGTGAAATTTTAGAAAAACTTTTAACCGTTCATTTTATTATAAAGTATTTTAAGAAATCCTTGCTGATAAAGACTTTAACCAAACACAAGCAAAAAGTAATTAAAGTTAAGTAAGTTTATATTGCTTGACATTTCGGCATCTCCTTAAGTTAAGCGCTGTTTTTAGTTAGTCTCATTCGCTCTTGGTAATGGTATTAAGAAAATGCTGAAACGTTGAGCAAAAAATCTGACTTTAACTTTACTTTTCGCATTGTTATAATTTACTTATTATCAATATTGTTAAGACTATTTGATAAGTTAAGCTTTGCTTTTAAGCAAAGTGAAGTAAATGGTAAAATTATAAGTCGACGTTTCGACGTCTCCATGACACCATTGTCAAGACTAGACTATTGATGTTGTAATTAACTTGTCAAAGTTCATTTGACTTTATCAAGTGATATCCACAAAAACATGTGATCTGAGTTGCATCTGTATTAACAAAGTAATCTAGCTATGTTCTAAAACTTCTAGCAATTATACAAAGGATGTTTCATATCGGCAAGAAGAAAATATTTGTTTCGATTTTGAAATAATATATTACGAATAAGCGTATCCTTTTTGCCATTATAGATACCTAAGACAGTACTGAAAACCAAAATGTGCTTATATCTTACAAAAAACAAAAGCGCCAAGGGCAGAAAACTCCCTTCTTTACTTATGCACGGGTTCAACAACGACTCTTTTTTGACAAATAATTTTGTTTCTCTAAGGCGTTTTTTTTCCAGAACCATGTACTAGACGTATGAAACCTTGTTCAAAAGTTAAAAGGCCGCTATATTTTTGAAAACAGACGAAAAGAAGCAAAAGGGACCGTGTCCACACATCCGGGGACTGCGATACATAACCTTTTTTCAAATTGTGAAATAAGCACCAACTCCACGGGCCACTAAATCGGGTAAAATACTGGCATCCGTACAATAAAATAAGTATTTGTGGTAACTTACATGTAAATCAATTCAGATTCTCTTCGCATTATGATGTTTTTCTCGTGAACAAGAGTTAACCATTCCCTTATAGTTTCTTCTTCACTTTCCAACGGTTTATCATTTGTAACTGCCGTTTTAAGAGATCAAAATTAATCTAATAATACCAACTGAGATGACAACAAAAATAACAATATCAAAAAAATAACAATAACATTAATAATAATAGTTTCTTCTTAACTTTCCAACAGTTTATCATTTATAACTGCCGTTTTAAGAGATCAAAATTAATTTAATAATACCAGATGAGATGACAACAAAAATAACAATATCAAAAAAATAACAATAACATTAATAATAATAATAATAATAATAACAATAATAATAATAATAATAATAATAATCTCAAAGAGAATAACAATAAAACTTTAGTAATAATAAAATATTAATTCATAAATGAAATTAACTAACTTGTCTAGGAACTGTATAAATGTATATGGTAATGAAACGTTTGTGTCACTAACTCTGTACCTTGTATTTATAAATTTGTTTGTACATGTTTGAAGTTTTTAACTATCTATTTTTCAATTCAAATAGTTTTGTTACCCCTAATTTAAACAATGATGAGTTTTTTGGCGAACAATTTGGATAGCGTTGCAATATGCAGGAGCCAAAAACAGAAAAAAACGTTATATTTGTAGAAAATGGCTGGAAATATAGGAAAAACGGCAAATTGATAGCATAGTGTGTTGTACATACTTGCAGCAATTACGAATGGCCGTTCTCAAGTATGATATGTATTAGCGGTCTTTAGTTATACTCTTGTAATTATTTTTCCAGTCACCGTCCACTGAACAAGTTTCAGGATTGTTTCACAATTAAAAATAGATATAAGAAGCCACTGCGCATGCAAACTAGCGTTTCAGGCAGGCATTAAGTCATCCATCAAAGCAAAAAAATGCAGAAGATTTTAATAATTAATTCATCTAACTTAACTGATTGCCAATACGGTTGAATAATACAAGACAGTTTGGCAAGAAGATCGAATATAAAAAGGGCAACCGAAATCTAAAGTGCTTAAATTTTGTGGAAAGTTTTTCGACTGAAATACTTGTCGGTCGTCTTATGTTCTGCATTTTGATGTCTTGTTTTTGTTTTAAGATATTTCTTGTCATAAAAACAAAGATATTTTCTTACGGCTTTTGCCAGCCTTTCTTTAATTTCAGCCGCCAAAACTGCTAGTTCGTTCGAGGGAGAGAAGGCAGGGTTCTGATGTTTTGCTGCTGGCGTATAATTTACTTTAGTATGTGGCAATTCCCGAAAACACAAAAAAGTCAATAAAACTTCGTGTGAACGTATTTCGAAATAAGTTTTAATAATTGTTTGACCCATGAACAACTTTTTCACAAGTAAACAAATTCAAAGTGTCACAACTAAACTGCCGGCGCGGCGGCACGAAGCTGTTTACAATTTACATATGTATCTAAATAAAAAATTTACCGACTTAAAGATACATAAATAAACAAAATGATTTCGTTCTTATAGAGTGGTTTCAACAGCAGAGTGAGTTCGAAACAGAAGGGGAAAGAATGTCAAAGAGTGAGCTCTGTGAAAGATGTAAAAAAACAAAACAAAAAAAGCATCTTTTTCACTGATTCGCTGATTGGGTATATGCTAATGTAATTATTCACCTCAGCGTTGGTGAAAGCCAAGTATATTCACCTCCACTTCGCTGAATAACTACTCACTATTCACCTCCCTTTAGGGGATAGTTAAATAACATTTTCATATGTTTATGCTAATGTCGGTTAAGTTTACGCCAAGCTAGAATCTAATATGTGTTTATGTGCCGTATGCTTATGTCGAAGTATGAACCTCCCTTTATGTCAATACTTACAGTCAATGCTGCTCCTAAGTATCTTTTCCATGGTGACTCCTCTCTCTTCAAGCTCATTATGCATCATTTCAAGCGCCTGCAGCTCAGCCTCGATTTGACTCTGAGACAACTTGATTTCCTCATCCTTGACAAGAGAAGACTTTTCTGAACATACTTTTACACCTTTCTGTAACGAACGGAAAGCTCTTCTCTCCGCTTTTCTCTGCCTGCTGTTTTCAGAGTCAAACCGAAATTCACCCTCGACATCCATGCCCATGTCATTTTCCTCAAAGAATTCCTGTTCTTCTCTACACTCCTCAGGGGCGCAAGTTTCAACTGTAAAGTATCTGCTGTTAATCTTTGTAGAAGAAGGTTCTTGTGCAATAATAATTGACATTCTGGGAGAGCTGCATGAAGAACTCGTTCCAGATCCTAAACTAATATTCGAGGGGGACTGGGGAATATGAACATCTGAGGAATGGAATTCAGAACTTTCGTTTCGAATACCGTTACAAGTTTCTTGGTAAGAGACGAAATCAACTCGACGTGAAAAGTTAGGTGATCCTTTGGGCGAAGAAGAGGGACTACAGCTTGGAGAATTGGAAAAATAACTTTTGTCCTGATATTTAATAGATGAGAAAGATGGCCGGCGTTCTTTGGATGATGGACTAATAAAATTGATCTCTATTTGTTTAATAGCTTTGAAAGATTTTTCATTTTGATTTGCATTGTTGTTTTCGCAAACCATGTCTTTGCGACGCCATTTTGGACTTGCCTGTGGACCCAACGTTTGGTCAGGACATTCAGGTGGCGATTCCTGGAAATTATCTTCAGTTAAATATTCGCCAGCTGGCGCAACTGTATTGTCATTGCAATTTATTATTAAATTATCCTTTTCACAGGGCACAAATTTTCTAGGACGCTTTGGACTAGGTTGGTGGCTGAAACTTTGTTTGGAACTATCATCGTGTTTGCTTGAAGGTTGTTTCATAACTTTCATTTCTTGACATGAGTGATCAAGGATATCGGAATTAGATCCTACAGAGTTTTTTTCGCTACCGTCATCAGTAATAGAACTTACAGATTCCACGGCAGCATTAATGCTGCTTGTTGAGTCTCGTTGGTCACTCAAACAGTCGATTTGTGACGCAGTACTAGAAGAGCTCGGGAGGTCATTAACAATGTCCGAAGAAACACTTGATTTCTTTGTAGAGGATGCAGCTTTTGCAACTTCATTCAAATACTTATTTTTTAACTTCTGAACATTACTTCCTCGCGTTCTCTCTAAATCAGAAACTCTAAAACGCCCCTTTTTGTTTCGGGACTTTCCCTGGACATCCTCGGAAAGCTGTTTCCAGGCCGCAACACTTCTTAGTTCTCGTTTTAAATCCTGTTGCTTTTTTTTGTAATTATATCTATGTTTTTCTTCTAGCATATCGTCAATTTTAAGGAATTTTTCACGCAGTTTTTTTACGGAATCGTTTTTCGGAGCTTCCGATTGTAAGACGCAGTTTTTTGACTGCCTTTCTGATGGCGAGCGAGAGGAAACATTCCTTCGCTCTTCAGAAACACTGGAATCGTATTCTGTGGAGTCTTCTATACCTAACCTTTTCATCAACTCATCTTTGAAAGAAAACGAATCATCACTTTGATCTACATCCTCGGAACTTGTTTTTTGATAGTCATGGTCGAGTGATAAGTTGGAAACATGTTCTGTCTCTTCCCTTCCTCTCAATTTAGTTTTCTGTGGAGATCGCGACGTTGGTTTATTTCTATTGCTTTCTTCGTTACAATTGTCAAACTCTTTTTTTATTTTTTCAACCTCAGATGATGATCGTGATGGCGATTTCAAGACTGTTCCGTTAACAGAAAGCTCTACAACTGGGTCTTCTTCCATACCTCCATCTCTTTCTAAATATTTTGCTTTCTGTTCACTTAGAACTCTTTCAATACTTTGCCTAGGTTCTAAAGACTTACTACGCGAATGAGTCTTTCTATCTCGCGACCTCTGCCCCAAATTAACCCGTCTAGAATCCTGATGAGATCTGCTGCTTTTAAGTTCGTCGGAATTTGATCGTGGTCTAGCAAAATCAGTTCGAGGAAGAGAGGACAGCTGAATCGCATTTTTCTTGACGACATTGAATTGTTTTGGTACCATCGATGATGTTTCGTCGGGAACCTGTACGCCGGGCATTAAGGGAGAGAAAGACATGTTGGGATCATTTATTGGTGGAATCGTTTCTGCAATTGGTTTCATGCTGATCTTAATAATATTTTCCCGCTGACCTAGGGAAAAAGTCAAAGTATATCTTAAGTCGCGAATGTTCCAAGAACATATGTTTTTTCTAAGATAAATGAATTTATAATACATAAAACAAACCATCTAAACAAACAAGCAATCTTAAAAGTTTAATTTCTTTCACGATGACATCTGATTCTCTTTCAAGATTGTACAAAAATACGGAATGTACTCTTTGCTTTATAAGGACGTCTTATTATTGGGACAAGCCGCTGAATGTTCTTAAATATTTTGGGTATTTTGGTCTCGAGTGTTCTTAAAATGTTCATAATAATATCATAATGATCATACGTATCTAGTATACACACTTTTTATGCATGTGTATCTAAAATGGTCACGAACTTTGATATTTGATATACTTAAGAATTAGATACGAGCTCGCAAGTGCTATCGCCTGAAGCCCTCGTCATTCTATCGACTGGCGATAGAAATTGAGAGCAAGTATTCTAATTTTTTTAGGTATAAATCTCTGAAGAAAAAAAAAACAACAATACATTTTTTTGATAAACAATTTAATGAATTTATTCAAACAACCAATGCTAATGATCCATCAGCGACTATTCCTCGAGTGAACCTGTCAAATTGATACTTCAGATTCATTTTTTCTTACCTTTGAAATTTTTTATACCATATTTTTTTGCTATTTTAGTTTTCTCTGGGTTTGCTTTTTGAATAAGAGCATTTATTTCCTTTTCAAAAACGTCTGAAAAGCGGGAAAGGAACGCCAACATGCATTTAATAGTTGTTTACGTCCCGCAAACACTATCTCTCACCTGATAGATAGCGAGTACGGTAGCCAATCAGATTGCAGTATTTGAGCAATAGATAGTGGCTAGATTTAAACTAGAACTAAATGGAATGAAAGAAAAATACTAAGTGCTGAAACAGCTTGTTCTTGTAATGTTGCATTATCGACCATTTGCCGATTCCATGATTTTGTGCAGTAATGTAACAAAAAATAGTTCTCGGCCGTCAGTCCTCAGCTGTGGGTGTGTTTTTAGCAAGTTCTTAATTCTCAGCCTGACGTGCTTAGAGTATAGGTTCTTATAAAACACAAAGATAACCGAAAATGTTACAGAAAACATAACGAGATGAAACAAGGATAAACTCTATTAAATAATTTGCATAAATAGAGAAGGATTTTGTTTCTTTCTTCAAGTTAAGCTAATTTGCCTTTAACTAGTCCGTTGGTTCAAGAGTTTTGTATAGTGAAGAGATTTTGAAAACCAAACACAAGACGCTGTAGTCACATCACGGGCGTGAGAGTTTTGGCGCAAGATTGTCCGCCAAGTAATGGAAAGCGTGTGCCATAATTTAAATGTAAGGACATGTTGCATGCTACATTATTATTCCTAAAAGCACACAGCCCGTTGAAGTTATATTAACAGTATCAAATTATTATTTTGATCAAAAAAAATTGGTTAAAAATGCATAATCACATCAAACCGATTTTACATGTGTCAAAGTTGATGATGCTTCCGAAAATTTGAAAAAACATGCCTTAGTTACTACGTTAATTCAGCGAACCTCATGCAGTTTCCGATGAATATTGAAAGTTAATATTACTGACCAAGAATTATGAAGCCTCGAGAAAAATCAAACCTTTATTTCAAATATTGACACAGGAGTAGAAAGCAAATTACACCTACACGAGAGGGAAAAAGAATGATTTCGATAGTTTGAGAAATCCCTTCAATAGACAACAACGTTCATAATTTTAGTTCAGCTTTAGTTGTAAAGCTCAGCCGAGTAGAGACAGACAAGTAATGGGTAAAAATAAACTGCATTTATTTTAAATACTGATTAAAAACGGCTTGTATTGATATCAATCAAAAATCTGGATTACTCTGCTTAAAATGGGAATCAAGCGAGTCAATTACAATGGCTGCGTGACCACCGAGATGCATTAAAAACTAAGAACAAGTTACAGATTATAAAGAAATCGAAACTCATAAAAAATTAAAATTAAAAAAGCAAAGCTAAAAACTCACTGCCTATTTTTTTTTTTTCCTCACTGCTAAGTTTTTTTTTTCGAACGATTTATTACTGAGACTTAAAGACGCTTTTAGGAAAGTTAGAGACAGGTTACACTAATCACTATTCACTAAGCTCTATAAATTTTAAAGCCATAGTATTTATCTGTCTGGATCTGTATTTCAACAGTAAAATTCGTCCAAAAGAGCCAAAACTTACTCACAATTAAAAAGGCAAAAGAACTCTTCAGTGTCTGAATAGTATTGGTAGGTTCCTGCTCTCAAACATCCACCACACTTGTTGCATTTGAAGCAAGAGCGATGAAACAATTTTCTCTCTGCCACAAGCCGTTCGACCATAAATACTTTACCACCACAAGCGAAGCATTCGCTCCCTAATGACGATGCTAGAAGCCGTGGTAAAATGGGACTTAATTCATCGGATCTCTTAGCCTGAAAATAAACACAGTTAAACTCAGGACAACTTATGTTGCAGTAGTTTTGTTGTACGAGGTCACCGGCGCACACTTTAAAAATAACTTGCTGTGTGACTCTTCGCTAAGTTTCAAACCTTTTAACTAAATATATATCTCTGGAACTTAATCGAACTTTTTAACACTGAAATACGCACAAAAAACGACATTTATAATTAAAAAATAATAATTTTTGTCTCCCAATTGAATTTCCTGCTAATCTAAGAAACTAAATCACCCCGTAATCGAATATGTAACAAATATTTGATGACATGAATCATTTTATAAAAACAAATTTCACTCTCGTTAATACGCACTTCATAATAAACTTCACGGTTGAAGTGAGTTTAAAATTTGTAGAAATATAACAAAACACAATTACTAAAAGCCGTTTGGTTTCTCTCAGTTCTTAATGAAGAATAACTTGTTCTAAATTTGAAAACAGTCATGCATGTCAGATGAATTCAATAAGAGCAACACATCTGACAGTTTATTTTTGTCGTGGCGGATTTAGCAGTTCCGGAGTTTTTGTTTCAAGTTCATCAGATGTATCCCATTTAACCCACATTACAAGTGATGCATGTTTAAAACTATTCAGAAAATTCAAAAATGTAAATTTTAAGCTATAAATCTAAGCGAATATGTAAGAATTGTACTCCGGTAATAGTAAACCAACCCTAAACCAAGCATTCCATCGCAATAATTACAAACTCTGAGGTTTTGAACTGCGTAAGGCTTTAAAACGCACATTATTTATTTTTCTCCCTTTTCCGCGTAGCAAACTAAGATTCTGCGTTGTGTGTTGTAGGACCAAAATCTATACACAATGACTTGAAAACATTCTTGAAGATTTTAACCAAAAAAGAAATGTAATGCTTTCAACAGCTTACTTTTTTTAAAAATAACTGCTAATTTCGCGAGCTAAGAGTAGTAATAATCATAATGCCAATGGCAAATATCTTGTTTACAGTAAGGTGTCTTTGCTATTTTTTTGCAGAAAATTTAACATAGAATGTACAAAAGTTTAGAGGGTCTACTCTGAAGCTTGCCATCGCAGGTGTTATTAACATGCAGATCACGTCTATACCCTGTTTTGTTTTCATAAACATCTTTAAATGTGACCGTAAAAAATGCCTTTTAACCACAGAAACTATAAAAGCATTGATAAGAGTACGGGCACAATCCAAGATTTGCTAAAAAAAATAATTTTTCCACCAAAAATGAAGAAACTCTCTTTCAAAGTCTTTTGAAATTTGTTCCTTACAACTTCATGTAAAACAAACGAAGCACATTACCTCCTCGACCAAATTACTACCACAACAGAGGTGTGTGAAAAAATGGCGCTTGTGTCGACGACCCATTGCGTGGAAGTTTCGTGATCAATGAACTGTTCTCGATTCCAAATAGTAAAACCTTCACTGTCAACAAACCAGAACAGCTTGAATATACTTCAAAAACACAGCCGACTGTTTTCACAACAACGCGGAGTCAGTTGAATTACACGTTCTTTCACTAGGAGTGCACCACTGGGTTTGTCATAAGAAATAGGATACTTCCGGTCCATTATCCATACCAGCCGGAAACAACAAGGTGACAGCGTTATTGAAATTATAAATTTCAAACGTAATATTTATCAACGGTGGTAAGCAAAGATAAGGATTCTTAAAGAATAATTTTGCTCTCGACAAAAGGGCATTTTCATTAATTGCGAACGAAAAGCTTTTTTAAAAAAACGTTTTGTTAGTAAATAGCTTTTTAACATCAATGAAGTATATTGGTATAGTATGAAAAAATCACGACAAATGCAGGAAAACATATAGATGCAACTAGAACATTTTCCAAGCTTTCGAATGCTTTTTATGACTTTATTTATCGAAGGAAATAACTACCGAATACTTTTTTAGGACTGTTTTTAAAAATCAGAACATAATTTTCCAAATGTTGAGTGAGTATTCCAACACTAAATACTTCAACAGCACTTGAGACAAGTTGATGTACCACTGAATATCGATTTTAGTTTATCTCACCTGCCAATATATTAATTTATCATATACTTACTTCGATATTTACATAGTAGATCGGTAAAATATAGAACGTATCAGCCACCTATATCAATCACA
>JAOBBB020019565.1:0-15646 GCA_025331005.2 Zoanthus gigantus | reverse complement strand
TTGAAATCGTCCTTAATATTTCCCTGTTCAAATTAGTTCATCGGTAGCGACATGCACGCATTGCGAGCAGTTTTTTAGCAGCAATATTTTGTTGTTTTGCAGAAGTTCGAATTCCAATTAAAGAAGAGAAATCTCAGCTCCGGTGGGTAAAGTATCATGGTATAAAAATTCAGTTATGGAATTTGATAAAAGTGCTCGAACTGATATCAGCCCCTTATTACACTAGTTACTGTATTGCAACGTTAATGAAGAACAGCTTAGCAATGCCTAAACAACGCATTACTCTCACTCAGAATGATATTTGAATAGGTTTTTGAATAAGTGTATTGAATGCAGTAGATTAGATTTCTCTTTGAGGCATCTGATTTCTTTTAGCAATCGTCCCGTTTATATACAATAAAAACACCAGAGCCCAAAGGAAAAAGATTTCTCCTAACATCCATTTATCCGACTGTGTCATAAAATGTTAACAAAAAAAACAACCTGAAAAGAAGGGAACAATTCATATAAATATTAAAAAAAAAATTTTTTTTTAAATACTAAAAGGCTAAAACAATATAACTTTTTACCTTTTTTAGAAAAGCCAGTTATTTCTGTTGATGCTGCTTCTGCTACAGACGAGAAGGAACACAGAGACGATACGTCTGGCAAGAAAGAAAAAACGCAAAGCAAAATTAGGATTTTGTGTTCTAAAGATACCAAAACTGGAGCTGAACTGACGGTGGAAAAAAAGAAATTGGATGCCGAAAATCGTCTTGAAGAAAAGGTAGTGAAAGCTGGTGCTGCTAGTTTTATATAAAACTTAGCATAAAATCTATTTTCACTTAAGCTTTCCCTCAATCAGGAATAATGTCCAAGCCGATATTAAATTGTGAAACATTTAACTTCCCATGCCATGGGCGGCGGAACTGGGGGGGCCGGGGTTGGTCAGTGCCCCCCACCCCAATAATTTAGTTGGGGCAGGCCCCCTCGATAATAATCAGGCTAAGAACAGCACCTTTTTTTAAAATAGTTTTCTTCTCAGTCGTCCACCATTTTTGTCACAGTTTTTGAACCACGTAGTTATAAAATGCATCGGTCAATCAAATTCTTTTTGAAATGGTAATTACTATACATTTGATTTTTACTGTGCTTTAACAACTGTCGAAACGTAACAAATTGTGTTCAGTTTTGAAAGATATGCTAAATTATTTTAGTTGCATACCTAACACGGTACAATGAGGCTCCCGAAAATCCCATTGTCGCCCGGCCCGGAAACAGTGTTTTGTAAACAAAGTAGGAGCACTAATATGAAATAAATGGCCTTATAAAAAATACTGACTGGTATTGATGAACCGTAAAACATAAATTTGAACTACCTTTCCAGAGTTAGAAGGAAGGAAAGAGAGAGGGATGGAATAATAACGAACTTTTACATTTTCCATTTTGCGCCCCCAATAATTTTCTGCTTCCGCCGCCCATGCATACTGACAGTCAATAGAATTTTGTGAAAATGAAGGACTTTTTTTATCCAAGACAATGCATTTTGTCAGCTCAGTTTTGTTGTCTTCGTAATTTGACTCCTTACATAATCCGATAAATTGAAGACTATTAAATAAATCGTAGAACAACAATCTAAAACGTGACTAAAAAGCTGTCAAACTGTAAAAACAATACGTGGCCGGTTGTTTACTTTGGATTTGTGATGCAGCTACTCTAAATTCAATGAACAATCCCATCCTTTCCAAAGATGATTTTTACTACTGAACAAAAAACAAAAAAATAAAATATTACAAAAAAAATTTCAGAACTTGGTTAGTTGCACCCATCTTAATCAAATTTGCAGGATATAAGTATAAGATGTAAGTTCTGACTCCATTTTCTTTTCTTTAGGTGGCAGAAGGAGCTGCCAAGTTAGAGTTACTGCACATCCAGATGAAGGATGCGCCGCTGTTGCTTGGTGGAATATTCGGATCTGCAATTACAGGATTGATGGCTCCTGGAATCTCTGTGCTTTTTTCTCAGATACAAAAAGTAAGGCTTAGATTAAGTTTCTAAAACATTGTGAAAAGCAATTAAGTATAAAAACTGACATGAGAGACAACGTTTCGTTGCCATCTTGGCAACATCGTCAGGCCAGCTGAGAGATATCAAAACGGTTAATTGTTTGTTGAGAGACAGTTCTCACCTGGCTGAAACACCGGTAATGGACAGTTGTTTCAAAATTATTAAAAAATGTTGTATTAAAATAGATTGCTTAATTTATGAAGTGGTTTTTATTAAAGAACTAATATAAAACTGTCTCTTAAAAAACAATTGGACTCTATTAAGTGTTTATTTAAGTGAACTTTTTTTCTTTTGTTTCTATCTGTTGTACTTTTCTTTTCTTGAATATCATTTTATATTTTGATAATTTCGTTATTTTTCAGCCGACCTGACAATGTTGCCCAGATGGCAACGAAATATTGTCTCTCAGTATCTCAGTTAGAGTTTGTATTTAATTGTTTTTCAAGAGTTGAGATTTTGAAAAACCCTCCAGTTACCGGCCATTTTGTTAGACTGATATTTTGACGTTTTAGCAAACAAATACAAATATTGAGAAAACATTGAAAAAGGATTTCATTCCTAAACAAATTTTTTGAAGCGAAAAACCCCTTTTATCCCAATTAGGTTTAATCACATGGATTGTTATTCTTATAGTCACTATTAGCTGTAACTTCGTATTTACTCATGGGGTTTGAAAGGTCGTTAAACTCGGGATGGAGAGCGGCAAGTATTCGTACTCTGTGTTTTTATTAAGTCTTATTAGCCACAATGGAATCTTGTATCAACCTTTACAATAGGTAAATTAAAAGTGACGATACCGTAAACAATGTTTTACAACCGCTTTCTCTTTCTAAAAAGGTAATGCGTTCAGCTTCAATTTCAAATGAGTTTTTTTAAATAATGTGTGTTTCCAATATATTTTGTTTTTCTAAAAGATCTTTTGAAAGCATCTTTCCTTCTGGACAAGGTAGCGACGATACTTGAATCCTTTTCAATTGTGCAAAGTTCTTAACAACGTTTCTCATAGTTTAAAACCCTTGTCATAGAACCCTAGTGAAGGCAACTATAAATACATAACTATAAGACAAAATGTACATCTTCGATTTCGTAAATGAAGTGCGAGAACTGAAAATCAACAAAAGTTATACCTTGGTATCGTATGATGTGTCATCTTTATTTACCAACATACCGTTAGATGAAACAATTGCGATCCTGACCGAGAAAGCCATCAGGGACAATTGGTTTAACTCAACATACAACCTGAATATCTCCAAAGAAGACCTTATTGATCTGTTGAACTTGTCCACCAAGGCTCAGTTGTTCCAGTTTAATGGTGCCCTATACAAACAAACCGACGGAGTGGCCATGGGGTCCCCCCTCGGGCTTTTGCTTGCTAACGTGTTTATGTCATCGTTGGAAGAAAAGCTAGAGCTAGAAGGCAAGCTGCCTGATTATTATCGCAGATATGTTGATGACACTCTCACTATAATGCCCAACATTACTACAACTACGGACTTCCTAAACACCCTGAACCACGCCCATCCCTCTGTCAGCTTCACAATGGAAATCGAAAAAGATGGCATGCTCCCCTTTCTTGGCACCCAGCTCTTAAACCGTGCACCCGAAATTGAGACTAAAGTTTATGTTAAGCCTACTAATACTGGTTTACTTGTCCACTACCAGAGTTACGTTAACATCCCGTACAAACGGAGCTTATTATCAACTATGCTCGATCGCGCTTACCGTTTGTCCTGTTCATGGCTTTATTTTTCGGAGGAGTGTGAGCGCATGAAGTCTTTATTCTCATGTCTGGACTACCCTCACCACCTTATCAACTCCACCATTAATACCTTTATCAACTTGAGAGTTGCTGACCAGCAGCCATTGCAGGCTTCGGGAAGATTGGTGGGAAACCCTAGTAGTCATACCCTTCAAGGACCAAGACTCCGCTAACATTGTTAAGACGACGCAGTTGAAAGACCTTAGCATTAAGCTCCAAACCACAATCCAGCTCGTATTTGTCAGTCGTAAAATTGGCCAAGACCTTAAAAAATGTGAGACCAAACCGTAGCTGGTTAATCGACAGTGCGTAGTGTACCAGTTTAAATGTAACCTGTGTGATACAGGGAGCTATGTTGGCTACACGCGCAGGCATTTATATGCCCGCGTGGATGGCCATAAAAGCACGTCATCTTCAATACGCAAGCACTATGGCAAGGACCACGCGGGTGCTGTCCCTGAGGACCTCCTTAGCTGTTTCAAAGTTCTCAAGAAATGCATGAATAAATTTGATTGTCTTGTCAACGAGATGCTTTACATCAAACAATTAACGCCGAGTTTGAACGTGCAAACAGATTCTTCCGTGCTAAAGTATTTGTGTAGCCACCTCCGCTATGTAAATTAGTTATAACTCTTGAACTCGCATTTGTTAATCTTATTCTCATTTGTACCCTTGATAATGGCTTCATGAAGTCGCCGAAACGTCGGGAGATTATATCGCTTGTTTTTACTTGTCTATGTATTGTCATATTATAATTATAATAATAATAATAATTATATTATATTATTTTTAGCATGGAGTATTATTGCAACAAGTGTAGGGGGAAGAAAGTGTTTTAGATGTGATTATTTTCAACACCTTGGTAATAAATGCAGTCATTTAACCTCTATGTGCAAGTATTTACACAAAAAAGAATTGTTTAAAAAAAAGATGCTCAACTGTTACGTAACACCGTGTTACTAGTTCATGCCCCATTCAAAACACAGTGACCAGTACAACTCAACCACTCGGCCGCAACTTCACCTACATAACTGTGTAATAATAGGCAGGGTTTAGGTTCACATTAGCACTGGTTTTAAAACAGCAAAAAAGGTTCGTAGTCGGCCGGGCAGTATTCGAACCTGTGAGAGCTGAGACCCTCATGGATTTCTAAACCATCACCCGGGCCCCCGGGCCCCCGGGTCAATGTTTATATAATAACTGATAATGAGAGCTGAGACCCCCATGGATTTCTAAACCATCACCCGGGCCCCCGGGTCAATGTTTATATAATAACTGATAATGTAATTTGGTTTTGGTATGTAACAGGAAGAGAATAAAAGCATTCTGTCCAATGGAGTTTCACAATTTTCCTTTGGATGAACAGAAGTGTGAGCTGTCTTTTGAAAGCTGTGAGTCTACATGTTTTCAACCAATAAACTTGTGTAGAGTAAGCTGTATACAAAATAAGGTGGGAATGACTACATTTTCCCTTTACCGTTATCTCATAATTTTTATTATTACATACCAAGTGTCAAAGTTCATTTGTTCTAGTATCTTAATGGTCAAAAAAGGATCAGGTGAAAGTTGGGCAATTCCACTGCTGCCCCGGTCAGTAAAAAAACTGGACGTCATACATACGTCACGTGAAAAACTGACCTTTGAACCCAAAGTTAAACATCACGTGTAACTTTAATTACAAGTAACTCAGTTTATTTTATAATATTAAAACTGTTAAAATTGTTACATAATAAAATCAATGCTCAATGTTTTTTGTGTTCACTTTGACATTTGATATGATAATAAATCACTTATCTACTGGACCCTCCTCGCATGCAGTATCTTTCCATCGAGCCTAGTAAATAAGTGTTAATTGTAATTTATTACCCTGCGTACGTAGCTTAGGGATTGTGACCAAGCAGAACCGAACGTATTGGGACTAATGGATAAAAAATAGTTTAAAAAGTGGTCCCTATGTCTTTTTCCCTAGTCTTTTTAATTTTAATTTCGAACGAATTCTGAAAATGGCGCGCGAATTTAGAGTTCTCATATAATGGTGTGTCACTCGTCTGGTCTGCCGTTAAATAGCTCATTTCAATGTTCTGAGCCTTATACAATCTGTGGGTATAGTAACTCATAAGGTCACTTGCAAGGTCATGGGGCCGGCCCTTATCTCCGGTCTCTGTAGTGTTAAGCAGATGAGAGTCTTTGACTCCCCCTGGTCGACGGGACACTATATAATCCATCGCAAGTTAGCTCCCAACAGACGATGGTACTCATTTACCTACCTCCGAAGGATGGAAAGCCGAGTTAGCTTGGGCGGAAAAGAAAGTCTCACAAATATTCAAATCTTGGCAGGGTCGGGATCGAACTGGGTCCCTTGTGGTCGGAATGCAGAGGTCTTACTGCACCAACCACAGTCGCAAGGTCAACATATAACAATATGAAAAGAAAGAACAAAAGCAAAGCAGCATAAAAGTGCGGCTGAAATGGAAAGTGATATCATGATCTTACGTACGTACGTTCAAGTCCTGGCATCAACCCAAACAATTTGTTCAGTTTCCTTGCTTTGAACTTCAATTTCCACCCCTCTCAGTTTTACCAACCACTGAAGTCTAAACTATATTTTATACACAGCAAATCCTGCGTTCTAACTGCCTACACAAATAAGGTCTATTTTCATAGGTTTCTAAGCTGCAAAACATAAAGATCTTATTTTTCACTACGAAACCTTGCATGTTAATCTTATTTTAACTTCTTATGAGGAATGAGATCTATGGGCCTCATAGATTCAAAATCAGCAACTATTCAAGCGTTGTCATTTCGCTTTCTACGTGCAAAACTGCATGGCCTACCTCTCTTACCATACGATAATTAGATAATATGACCGACTCTGTTGGAAGAATGAGAATTAAAAAAATAAAGATTTTAGGCCGAAATTGTAGATCTACTTTATAGATGCCAAAGTTAATGCAAATGATCAGAATTTCTTTACAGGTTTATCAGGCCGAAAGGTTTAATACTTCAAGTGTTAGCCTAACCCAAACAAAACGTTGTAATACGATACACTTTGAAAAATTAAAAACTTTTTTGTTGTTTCAACTTCGTTTAAGTGAAATATGCTTTGTGGTATGACGAAAGGTAATAATCTCAAGCTGCAAAAAGATTGTATTCCAAAAACAGTAAATAAAATTCTTTTCCATCAGATGCCTACAATAATGAATCTTTGGATCTCAAATGGAACAAAAAAGCCGTAGTGGTTTCAAATCGTTTGAAACTGACGAACTATCAACTTGTGAGTTGGGAAAGCAAGACACGAATAAGTTCCTACAGCAACACCGGTATGTGTGAAGTTCATAATCATGATTTACACTCCCAGTTTCTAATGGCTACCGATTGGCCTTACGCCATCATTACCGGCCTTCGCTCGTTTTACTATATAGTAGCAGATGTTAAGCATCGAGTTTTTGCATGATATTAAAATCCGTCCCCGTAAGGAGTCGCGTAACTTACGACCGGTGCGTAGTTAACGGTAGCATTTGAAATCCACTGTAAAACATTGCGACAAAATATTAAACATGGTAAAAACAGTAAAAAAGTTTAAAATGCGATGTTTGGACTTAACCTATTAAGTTATTAAGCAATGAAACTGAGAGAAAACTTGAATATGTTATAATGGAAATAAAGCATGAAGTTATGCAATTTACCCAAGAGACGCAATCAAGTAAAAAGCTCAGCTCGAATGGAGTCCTCTTGAGTATTAAGTGAAGGCTTGAGTTCCTTAATAAAAAAAATATTTCATACAGAAGACAATCAAACTTAGCTTGGGTTTTCTTAAGAACAGAGAATTGACTGCTTCAACTAAAAGTATCAATACCACCATGTATATTTATAAGATATTTGCCTATGGCAGAATACCTATGTTCCTGAATGAGTTGATGCAAGTGCCTTATAAAATCCATTTTTAAGCACACTAGCTATGTTTAATTATGTGTTAACTATTTTTCATGGACATGCAGTGGAAATTCAATGGGTCTTTCTCCATGCAAACGTCAAACTCCTTACTGCAAACTACATGCAGTGCATGGCTCGCAGTATTACTAAAATAAGAGCTAATGACCCATAGGCGGAGCTAGGGGGATACAAAGAGGCCCCCCCCCCCCCTCTACTTTGGCAGCCTTGATTTTTTAGGTATTGGCATAAAGTAAATACTACACGCCTGGCACACGTAATTCATGAAAATCATACTTCATACACCAAGGTAGTTTTAACCTGTTTTATGTTGACACTTTGTATGCCTAAATAATTCTTTTGACCGACCACTCCCCCCACCCTCCTATCCCTTTTCAACTCACTGCACCTACTTTTCTCTCTTAAGGCAACTTCAAAGCTTTGTTTGTGGAGTTTGTTTTCAGACGCAACATTGGTTTCTACGTGATTCAGATCTTTATACCGGCGGCTCTAATTGTCGCTATCAGCTGGGTTAGCTTTTGGATCGATGAACGCTCGATTCCAGCCCGGGTTTCACTCGGAATAACGACAGTGCTGGCAATAACTACTTTACTTTTTGGTGTTCAGTCCTCCATGCCAAAAGTTGGCCACGTGAAAGCTGCGGATGTTTACCTGTTGGGGAGCTTTGTATTTGTGTTTGGTGCGCTTGTTGAATACTCCATTATTTGTTACCTCGAGAAACGCTCACAACTGAATGTCGGTAAGAAAACCAAGTCGAGGGAGCAAAGCAAAGGAAATGAATATAATGAAAGCATGGCCAAAGATAAATTCACATCGATTACCTTGAATGGGTTTGTAGAACATCCAAACGAAGTTATGAGTGACAAGGTAGGTACCCACTCCTACTTTCTACGTTATAAAATCTTCTGCGTTTTTGAATTACGATATGGGGGTTCTGCAGGAGTCAAAAACACTGCGCCTATGCCTTTAACGTGAAAAAGATTGAACTTTCTCGAGACTCGGCCAAATAAGGTAAATAAAGATTTTCTCAACTGCAAATCCTACCATGATTACAAAAAGATTGTTTACCAGGATCGCAATATGATTATACTTGATGAATATCATACCTGCCACATCCCATATGCATCACGCTTTCATTTTTATTTATGTTATATCATCCCGAACCCATAGGTCAAAACGGCCGAAGCAACTGTCCAGGGCTGCTACCATTCAGGCTCACTGTTACTAATAGTATAGTTTAAAGGGGTAAGACCCGCTACCAACGTGGCCACAGTGCCCATATTAGTGACTTCACACTAGCTAATAACTTGCGTGTGCTATCTATATGTTGAATTAAGTTGTTATCACTGACTGAAATTAACTTTAACACAATAATTTTGTTGTGTACATTTATTACTATTATCATGATCATACTGCTAATCTTCAGAACCGCTGACTTTTACAAGAAAGCATCTTTTTAGACAGTGGACATTAGAAAATATTTTCATAAACAAGCCGATACATTTAATCATTAACTAGTATTTCGCTGAAGGACACAAAATCAAGCAAGGTTTGTGATTGATTAAAACTAGGTTGGGATAAGCCTTGCTTAATGGTTTAAATTAAAGTTCTGTGTCTTTTAAACTAAATAAAAGTCCAATTAGTTCATTGGCAGCAGCCAACATTTTTTCAAATAATGTTAAGAGCAGAAAATCAAGACTTTTTCCAGGCAATCCAGATAATTTTTGGATTGAAGATTTTACCGTCACTTTTCCGTGTTGAGGAATTCCTACATTCAGTTGAAAAACATAATTATATTTAAAAATACCTTGTAAGAATTTACCAAAGAATAGTAAATATGAAGCCTATCTCTAACTGAATACATTTTCAGGTAAGTTGCTTTAATACCGAAACAAGAAAGAGAGAAAATCCTTTTAAAACTTTCCAAAGGGCTTCATGGATACAATCACAAGAACAGGACCAGGATGCCATGGAAGCGTCGCAATCGATTCACAGAAGCCGTTGGCCTATAATTGACCAAATATCGCGAGTGGTATTTCCAACACTATATACTGTGTTTGTTTTTGCCTATTTGGTAAAATACAAGGGATTGAAAGTGACATGATTACATTTCGGATTGTTTTCAATTTTTTTAAGGATAAGAAACATTATGGAATTCGCGTGGTTGTCACATGAACAAGGAAAACGCAAAATTGAGAATCAGAAACTGAAGACTGCAAGGAAACCACAGGCGATGACATTAAATTCAACTATGTCCAGATCTTGGAAAAGAATGTCAAAAATTGGCACAAAAGAATTCGTCGTGGAATCACAGCATTCTACAAACGATACAGCTTCCATTGTTCTTCATACTTTTTTACAGAGCAAAATAGTTGAAAAGGGGGACTGGGAGGATTGAAAAGGGGGATAGGGGAGGATTGAAAAGGGGGATAAGGGAGGATTGAAAAGGGGGATAGGGGAGGATTGAAAAGGGGGATTGGGGAGGATTGAAAAGGGGGATTGGGGAGGATTGAAAAGGGGGATTGGGGAGGATTGAAAAGTGGGATAGGGGAGGATTGAAAAGGGGATTGGGGAGGATTGAAGTGGGATAGTGGAGGATTGAAAAGGGGATAAGGGAGGATTGAAAAGGGGATAAGGGGGGATTGAAAAGGGGATAAGGGGGATTGAAAAGAAAATAAGAACAGAGAAAACGTTATAATCTATATATGTCTTACTTCTATGACTACTACTAAATACATTTCCTTAAATGTAACGTTCGATGTTGTTTTCACTAAATTGATAATGATGGAAGTTCTGATAAAATTATACTAATAACTTGTATATCCATTCTTAACATTTGCAATCGTTCAGTGGGGTAACACCTATCAGACTAACATAAAACCTTTACTTACAAAAACGAGCCATCAGAATTATAAATTTTTCAAACTTTGATAAACACTCCAGTTCATTACTCAAGCGGACAAAAATCCTCAAGTTCTTTGATCTTACTAAAATTCAAATAAGTTTATTCATGTACAAATTCCACAATAACCAATTACCCGCGGTCTTCAATAGTTATTTCATAAAGACCAGCAAAATCCATAAATACAAAACAAGACTCTCCGCCAGACACGCTAATGCACTCCCCAAAACAAGAACAAATTATGGTATCTTCAGCATGAAATTTACTCGAGCAAAAATTTGGAACGAAATAAATAAAGATCTAAAAACTCTTTCCATGAAGACATTCAAAGCCAAATTAAAAGAAAAGTTCATCCTAAATGATTAAATCATTCAGTATTCTGTAAAATACATTTGCTTTATAGTGTTTTCTGGGTTCATCGCTTTTGCTTTTGTTTCCTCTTATTCCCCTTTAACATACCGATTATGCACTAACTTATTTTAATAGGAATAGACTTCTGGTTGCCTGGCTAGTCTAGCCCCTATGGTTATTCCAGCTAACCAGCACCTAACAAATCATAAGTGAAATATAGTCCTTCTAAAAACCAGACATATTATTTGAAGGTGAATAAACGTCGTGTTGTTGTTGTTGTTGTTTAGACTTTATGCATAGCGTGGCATCATAAAGATGTCCTGACTTCCTTCATCTACGGGATTTCTGCTCTCCTTCCTTCAGATGATGCTACTCTAATTCAAGGTAATGCGAATATTTTTTCTTGCATTAACTGCAGCAGCAAGCAACTGCGGTGCTACTAATTGCGTTTCAGATGCAGGTCCAGCATGCATGTTTCACGTGAATATGGATTTTACGAAAGACCCAATGGGGAAGCTATCTTAAACAATAAAAGTCGAGTTGACCCATGACAGTGACAACCCCCCCCCCCTGAAAGGGGTTTTTCAGTGCCATTTTACATGGAAATACCAGGTTACCATTTTGAGGCTCTTAGATAGTCGGCAGCTCACATATGTATTTGATACGCCCTCGATGAATAATTGAACAGTAGACAGACCACAAGCGCGTGGGTTCTTTTAATTCCCTCGATAGAATATTGAAAGAATGGGCCTACGGTTTAACGTCCTAGGGCAAGGAATTTGACAGGAAAAAAAGGGAAAAATTCAAATCCCCACCCTTTGCCACACCTCCCCTGCCCGCCGGCATGACATTGATAAGTGCATAATTTTTAACTTGTGTATGCCTAGCTAGAGCGGGCCGCTTGTTTGTCAGTTGTGAAACTGTTATATCGATTTCCACAAAAATTAAAGTTGATGATGATTATGATGATGACGATGATGACAATTATAAACCTGACGCTTCGAAACACTTTTAAAATGTTGTCGGAGAAGCTCTCCTTCTTCAGTAACTCATGTTTATTCATTATATAACTGAGGAAGGAAGGAAAGCATTTCTGGAATCGTTTATAAACATTTTTCAGTATTTTTTAAAGACCTGGATGGCACAAACTAAAATCAAAAAACATCATTTCATACACTTCATCACGTTACTAGCAGACCTCACTATCTTCTTTCCGCACCAAGCAAAACGAATATGTTGGCTATTATTTTTATAAAAGCACATATTCAGTTTATGACACAATCTAACTGTTTTTCTTTCCCAAAACATTTCCACATTGAAAGTAAGGTTCAAGAGGCAACAATGGGCCATGAGAACAAAAAAATAATCGCAATGGACACAGATCACAAACGATTCTGACTGACTGGTCACATTAATAGACCGTAACCGAATACATTGCAGTTAACCAAAGGAAAGAAAATTCCAAAACGGTCATTATGTTTTTCATTTTCACTGTTATTTACTCTAAGAACTCTTTTCGTCAGAACCACGCTTGAATGATTCATCTCTCGAACATCCAAGATTATGTGAGACAAGAAGTCTGCGCCATTCCAATAAGGATCATTTATAGCACAATGAGTTTAGTTTTACTTTAAGGTCCAGTTTAGGTACAGCAGGTCACATTCACAGGCGTTAACATATATTAGGAGTATTATTATCACGTGCAACCTTCTGATTGGCTGAATCAGTTTGTTTAAAATAACAGCCCTCTCATCCGTCGACCAACGCCATGTCTGTCATACACTACGTTGAATTTGTTGATAAACTGCAGAATAAAAGCAAGTAAATCGGTCAACTCTCGTCTAACTATCATCTCTAATTTGAATCTAATTATTGGGCTAATAGCTATTTTAGTGAATTTGTTCACCGACTCAATGGTTTTCATGCCTTCCTCATGTGCTGGCTGAAAAGGTTTTTCAAAACCCTTTAAAGTGCATCGGAAAGTAAGAGAAGCGACTGGGTTGATAAACACTAAGTTCAAATGTTTGATTATCACCGTATGAAAAGCAAAAAGCTTACATTTGCAGTGTTAACACTTCTTAAAAGAAAAATTTTGCTAAAAAAACTCTGACGAAGGTCAAACGCTCAAAACGTCAGCTTTATGCTTTCCTTACTGAGATTATGAGACTTTTCAACAGCCAATAATTGTAGATTAAACCATGTACTTCCCTTTTGTGAACATTTTCCTATGGGGTGATTTAATCGAGGATGTACATGTCCTCTTTAACTAAATATTTGGTTTTCATACCAACTAGATCAGACCTTTAAAGAAGACAGAAAACAAAACAATAGATCAGATCTACAACTCAGTTTGGCAGAGCAGTGCTTCAGTCAAATCCAACAGTACTTTTGACCCAAATGTAACAGACTTTTCTTCACCATAACACTAAGATGGTGTTGTAGCAACTACTACTCTCTCCACCCCTACAAAAAAAAAATACAGACGTCCGCAGGGAAGCATAACAAACCTCGTTGAGACTGTTGCATCCTTTAGTTAGGGTGGCCAAGTATGACATCAACATCACATCATTGCATTGCTGAAATGACAAACGGTATTTTCTAAATCATTTCCATAATTTTATATTGTTAATACAACAATAAAACTCTGTCTACAAATCTCCGGCAAAAAAACGGTTCCATAACCTGAACTTCTTCAAAACTCTTTGTACAAGGGAGCTTTTTACAAGCGTAATCATCTTTTTCTGGAAAAGTGAAGTAAGAACTGTTTTAAAACGATGATAACATTCGAAAATGGTGCCAGCTTCACCTTCACAAAATATTTTCTATAACGAAAAAATTCTGCAATTACACCTTTTTAAAATTGCTACAAGGAGAACAAAAGAGTTATGTATAACGCACAAATGTCTGCCAATTGGAACCGAGTGGTAGCCAATATTAACACCATAAGTTCGTACATTTGGCTGTTGAACACGAACGGTTGATCCCTTGTGGCTGGTGCAATAAGCTCGATTAGGTCGATTGTTTGTTTAAATTTAAGCTTACGTGATACATTAAACCAGATGTTGCTGAAAGCTTTGTCGGCTGTAAGCAGATAGTTTCTTCAAAAGTCATTTTAGTTTCTCAAAATATTACACATTTTACACTTCAGTCCAGATGTTGAGTAGTGTCGTGAAAAGTGTAAAACCAGTTTTCTAAAACTCATTGTAAGTAATGTATTTACGCAGGGATGTCAATAAGTTTTCAAGCAGCCGTTTCGTTAAAGGTGTCACCCGTAGCATTTCTTCACGTAATTTGTACTCTTTCCGAGTCTTTGTATTTGTAATGAAAACTTTCACCCGTAACATCGAGTCAGCTCAGCCGTAACAAGTGTTACGGGTTACGGCCCTTATTGACATCTCTGTTTACGTCACATAATTAATATCTGTAGTTTGCTTCACTTCAATTTAATAAATTTCTTCAGAAAAACCTTTAGTCAACTCAACATAATCATAACAGATTGAGAATGAATTCTAAACCTTTTGTTATCAAGATTGCACTTGTTATGCTCAACTTTCTTTAATCTTGAACAAATATACAAAAAAATGTTTAATCAACACACCTAAAGACAGATATATGATAGATCGATTTCATTACTATAATTACCAAACTGAATCTTATATTAATGAAGTGTACAGTGTACATAATATTAATAAGATGATAATAAAATGATGTCCAGTGTAATTTATGCTGAACTAAAACAAAATTAACAACTAAAGCATTGGTAAAAGTGTTTCTCAATCTGGTGGTTTCCGACATAAATTATTTTATGAGTGAGAAAACAAACTCGCATGCTTCAACTTGAGTCATTTCGCACACAAACAAGAATACTTACAACCACCCTTAAACTTCAGAGGATCAGAAGAAGAATTTGTGGCCAGTTTAGAAGCTACTACAAATTCCAAGTAGGGATATGTGACCACTTAGAACTAGCTGCTGTTTTTTTTTTATTTGTGAACAAAAATAACGTTCATTTACTATCACCAAATTTTCAGAAATGGGAATTTGTACTTAGTTTTCAAATAAGTTTATAGGCAAACAGATTGGAAAACTTTACCTTCAATCTAGACCTAAAAACAACTTCTTGATATGATGAGATTAGCCATGACAACTCTAAATTTACTTATAATATTGTACCTAAATTCACAATAACTCCAGTGAAAACAAGGATTGGAACAAACCTAAGATTACTTACATCATAAAAATTGTTTTTGAAGTTTTCTGTCTTCATAACAGGAAGTCTTTGACAAAGGCTGAGAGCATCTCTCATGATCTCATGATTACAAGGAATGTCACCTGTACAACATGGCACATGAAAACTAGTACACAGGTCTTTCAAGTCTTTAGACAGTAATTTCTTTTTATTAATAATGACATCATTAATAACAATTATAAAGACTTGAATGTACAACAAAATAAAGTATGGTTATTTTCTGTGTTAAAGAGACAAAAAGATTGTTACATTGAAATTACTAAATCACAATTTTTGAGGTACACATCTACATTTACATCTAGATTTATTGGGTTGATAAAATCTTGTAAGATATCACATCAACTGTAAATAAAAACTAAAAATATAAATATATATACATATATACATA
>JAOBBB020019484.1:0-15647 GCA_025331005.2 Zoanthus gigantus | reverse complement strand
TGACCAGAAACATACTTATATACTTCTGAATGGAATATTGTAAAAATATATATAAAGGAGGCACAGATCCAAAACATTTGGGGCAAAGATTTCAAGTCCAATCTCTATTTGACTTTCCATATTCATTTCGTAAAGGCAAGCATTCCACTATTAATACACCAGAACCAGATCATGTTATATGATTGTAAATTAATATACCTGGATTGGGATTGAACACTGTTTGTAGTCCTTCATTGGAACATCCCAAAAGACAACAAAACATTGTGAATGCACCCCTGCTCAAGACATTGGCATCTTATCGACGACGCTATTGTCCGTAAGTAAGGTCACAAAGACCCTGTGCAGTGCTGAGTGCTGGGCAGATCATCGCCTTGTTGTCTCAAAGTTTAACATCTGTGTCCAACCCAGAAGAAGGCCCCTGCAAGTTAAAGGTCCTTGACATCAAGCAGCCCTTTACTGACACCATTGAACAATGTCTAGACTCGACTGTTTTGAATGGCCAAGGTATTGAGATAGCTTGGAATGCACTTTGCGAGTTGGTTTACAACATGGCTCTGGAATGCCTCGGGCCAACAAAAAGACAGCACAAGGACTGCTTTGATGACAACTGCCTAGAGATTGGGCAGCTACATATACTTGAGGAAAAGTGTAGTGCATACAAAGCCTAGCTTGATGATCCATCATCAACATCAAATTGTGACAAATTGTGGAAGATATGGAGCACTGTCCAGGCGAAGCTGCACTAGATGCAGGATTCCTGGCTTAATAACAAAACTGATGAAATCCAGGGCTATGCTGATTGAAGCAACATGAAGAACTTCTACAGCAGCTTGAGGGAAGACTACGGCCCTGTCACCACAGCTTCACAATCTCCACTTCTCAGTGCTGATGGAACAACACTGATGTCTGACAAGGATAAAGTCCTTGAGAGATGGGCAGAACACTTTGAAAATATCCTGAATGGACCATCATCAAAACATTAATGATGAAACCATCAACAAGCTACCCCAAGTTCCTATTGATGAAATCATGGATGCCATACCTTGGAAGCACAGTCTCTAGAAATGCTACCCTAGAGGATGAAATAACAAACAGGCTGGCTGAAGTGAGCACTACTTTTGGCAGACTACGAAAGAATGTGTGGAAAAGGTGTGGGATAAGAACAGATACAAAAGTCAAGGTGTACCAGGCTGTTACTATTTATAACTTTTTCAGTACAAACACTGACTCAGCAGTCCATTTGGAGACATTACATAACCATTTGGACACTTCATTGAGGGTGACACTAACTTTGGTCAGTAATATGATGCATGTTTTTCAGAAAAACAAAAGAAAGCCAGTTTTAATAGAAATGCACATTTATTTATTAAAATATTAATCTATATAGATTTTAAAATGTGTTTCGTCTTTGCAAACAAACTGAATATTCACGTTACTTACAGTATTTATTTTCAATTAGTCTGAATAAAATGTTCTCATTGTTATTTTAGCCTCAGCATCCTTACAATGTTCTTTTTTTTCACATTTAAGCCTCAACTTTATTATATAAACAAAGTTCTTTTGAAATCAGTATTCATGTGCTTCATATACATATAGTCTAAACTAAGCTAAATCCTTTATGAACCAAGTGGTCCATGGAGCTGGCACTTATCTCTGGTTCTATAGTTTTAAGCGAATGAGAGTCTTTGAATCCCCCTGGACGGGACACTAATCCATTGCAGGTAATTAGCTCCCAGCAAATGCTGGTACTCATTTACCTACCCCGAAAGAATGGAAAGCTGAGTTAGCTTAGGCAGAAAAGAAGATCACACAAAATTAATATTCAAATCTAAGCAGAGCTGGGATTAAACTGGGGACTTTGGTCAGAAAGCAGAGCTCTTACAATTGTGCAACCATGCCTGCCAAAGTAGCAGACAAAATAGAATAAAATAAAAAGAAGATCGTACAAATATTACAATCTCGGCAAAGCCAAGATCGAACTGGGAACCTTGTGGCTAGAAGCATAGATCTTACCAATTGCACCAATCACGTCTACCCATATCCTTGCATTTAATTTTCTGGATTGTTAAGCTATTGTCTTTTATACACTTCAGGATAGAACTCTGTCAAGATTGGAAAATCCAAGAGATAAAGCAATTAGAGTTTTTAAAACCTATGACAAACAAGGTTTGTAAAGAAACCTCTAAGTTGGATTTGAGATGATAATTATAAAGGTTGCCAGTTGTTTCACCCTGTGGTTGTTTTGTTTCAGGTTGTTTAGACCCAACTTTTGAATTTAAATCAACTTCAAAGCAGTTTTTTTAACAAGTTATGTTTATCCTAACACATAGGTTTTCAAAAAGCTCAAATACACACTTGTTTTTTTTTTTTTTTGTTGGAAGAGAACAAAGTCAGAACCATTTCTCTGCAAACTATTCAAAGTTACTTACCCAGTGCTCCAAGCTTGTTGCTTTTTGGTGACCTTGCTATTTAAAAAAGTTCACCAAGGATACCGATTTGGTTGCCATATATTTGTAAAAAAAGAATGTTTTTCGTTTTTAACTCAGAGATATGCCGTAGGAGTGAGTTTATTAGCTGGGACTTTCTCATTTGCCTAAAATTTTATTAAACAATAAAATCCTGCAGCCGACTGCTTGGCACGGTTGGTTTGTATATAAGTGTCTCGATCCGCAATGTTTACCACTTTATGGAAACTTGTTCTCCTTGCGTTTTACCACTTAATTAAGCAATCTTGAGTTTGATTCTTTGATTCATTTAGTCTATTATTAATGCATATTTGTGTCTATGAAAAACAAGTCTTTTTACCACTGCCAGTGTCTAATCTATAAACTTCGACTTTGTGGATGAATTAATATTTTTATCGCGAAAAGTGTGATACTATTTTCCTCCTTTACACTAAATAATGTATTAATAATTGTTCATTCTAGAATTTCAACAAACAATCTCAAAATTTTAAAAATGAAATTAATTTTTCCTAAATAGCATTTAAATTGCAAAATGAATTTACTTGAAGAAAAGTAAAGACTAAAAATGGAAGGCAGAGATCTTGCCAAATGCTCCAACCATGCCCACCCTAGTATTATGAAACTGTTTTGATAATTTAATGATCTAGGGGTTAGATTGTGCTGTAGGGATTAGATTGCGCTTTAAGGTCTAGATTGTGGTGTAAGGATTAGAAAATTTGTGCTGTAGTGATTAAATTGTGCTGTAGGGTTTAGATTGTGCTGTTAGGTTTAGATTTCGCTGTAGGGATTAGATTGTGCTGTAGGGATTAGATTGTTAACTGTGTAAAAGATCCATAATTTTATTATGTTTGTCTTAACTTGGTTGAAGTAATCTTGAAAAGAACTGTTGTTGAATTTTGTAATTTGGTAATGGTAGCATTTACCAACTTTGGTGAGTTTTGACAGAAAAGAAGGTCACACAAAATAATGCTCATTGACCAATGTTGTCAATAATATATTAATCACTTTAAATAACAGCTATGAATCTAACGCTAGTGCAGAGTGTGAAATTGTGCCTAATACAGGTGCCATTGTGATGAAACTTTTCACTTTGGTGACCAAATCCTGAAAGTTAGGCTCCAAATTGATGACTATAATGCTTCATAATAATTTAAATAGAGATATAAAGGTTAAAGAAGACTTTCAAAGATGATTTTGCAGCAAATGCCCTCATTAAGTTTGTTTGCAAAGTGCAGCACATGCATCTCTCACATCTCAATCGATAACTAGACACCATGTCGGTTTTAGGTGAGGTTAATATATGACTTATCCTATTATCCACTTTGTAGCACATGCAAATTTTGTGGGCTAATCTTTCATCACATCTGGCATTCGCTGGCAACCACTTCCGTGGTTTGTCGAGTTTGTTCATTAAATGAAGAAGGAAAGTATAGGATGTGTAGAAAGTGATCTTAAGAATCACTGAATTAAAGATCTTGTAGCTAACTTTATTTTGAAGGGTCTATCTAGAATGCTGACCGTGTAAAAAAAGTTTTGTTTGTCTTTAAAAATGGTGACCAACTTTTTAGAATTGGCTACTACTTTGAAGAATTTAGGAGCCAAGTGGCTACCAGAAAAAAAGTTGTCATGCCCTGTAGTGCATTAAGCTGTTGCTCTATGATTTCTGAAGGGTTAGATGATCATAAGGATTTTGTAAAATATTTCTTTAGTGACGTAGTAAATAAAACTCTTTTTTGAAGTTTGCTGATCAATATTGTTGTTCCATGTTATTTCATCCCTACCAGAAAACGGTTTTGTGGAGAGTGAGAAATTAACAAATATTTTACAAGAGCTTGAACTGGAAACAGACCCAGCTTAGTAAGTGGTTGACAGCTTTAAAGACAGCATTTATAAAGAATTTAGGTAAATGATACATGCATGTAAACATGGCAAAATTTCTTAATTAATCATGTTTCAATGAATCTGGGAAAGTACAATCACTGTACCCCCCTATATAGACCCCCTGCCATTTTCTGTTTTTTTAAATGATTTTTCAGATGTCCATAATTTTATATAATAGGGGTCCATACAAGGATCCATATATTTAGGGGGTCCATATTGGCAGTACAGCCATTTTACCTTTTCAATGAATCTTTTGCATTACAGTTTAAAATCAAGCATGCTCGAAATATTTTGTATGGCACACTATCAGATTAATCCTTTCAGTCCCAGTTGTGTTGTTAAATTCTCCCAACTTGAGCCTATTCTTTTCATTGAATAAGTTTAAGATAATTTTTCTTTTAATCAAGATTCAATAGTTTGCTTTGTTTGATCAATCTGTACTTTTCTCATTACCAAATGTCTTGTTTGTATACATGTGTAATGTAAGGAAAATTCAGCTGTTAATAACTGACTGGGCCTGAAGGGTTAAAGCTGACTTAAAATTATTACAGGGCAATTTTGAACAGTTTGCTTATTGCACAGTTTAGAGTTTTGACAGGAAGTTGATGTTAGGAAGTGGTTTGGTTTTAAGAACCCCGTCGTCCCACCTCTGGATGATTTACCTTTAATTATAAGGTGAGATCACCCCCTTAACCCCCCTCCCTACCCCACAAATTTCATTGTCAGACATAAATATGTTTTCTTTCCAGCACAAAAGATGACAGTTTCAAAGAGTACTCATTGAACAGTTTCAATAAAAATCCATGCCTGGTCTGGTTTTTCCCAACAGAAATTGTACTTCTCTTAATGCTTTAAAATGTTGTTAATTACTTGCAGTGTTGCATTCATGAGAGCAAGACTGGATACAGATCAAATAGGAATAATTCTTCTACCCAACTTTTTAGAGGAGTTTTTTCCAGGGCAGGTAAAGATGTTTTGACTCTAGTTAATTTTAACTACTAAAGAACTTTTACTCAAAACCATTGCTAATTCCAGGTTTTTAAAGAGTTAAGCAGAACAAGTCAGATGAAAGACCTTTAGTTAATTGATTCTTATGCAAGCCCAGTGACTCATGGGGCTAGCATTTATCTCTGGTTTCAGTAATGTAAAGTTGATGAGTGCTCCACCACAATGGAAACGCTCATTCAACGCAACCACATAAGGTTGGTAAACTGAGTCAGCATTTTCAGAAAAAAAAAGGTTATCATTTTCATCAGTCAGTTGAGCTCATCTATCAACTGGCTTTTAAATGCAGTTTGAATTGGATTGTTGATCTTTTTACTTTAATTTATTTGAAGTGCCTCAAGTTGCTTTTCTTAACACTTTGGCTGACAGTTGAATGACAATATAGACAACATTTTCACAATTGCACTTTTTTTGTGTTTTTTTTTTTGCCTTTTCATTGTTGCATTGATTTAGATATAATTATGGTTCAAGAGTTGATTGCATGATTTGCATATAGGGTAATGATTTGATGAACGCAGGTCTGTTTATGATTCCCAATTTCATCTGAGAATGGTTTATGAACTGATGAAAAGTAATATATTATGCTCAATAGAACATAGTCTTAGCAGTGATTAACATTAATTTTTATATTGTGTGTCCACGTTACCATGGAATGTAGAAGAAAACCATTGTTAGTAAGTTTGATGTAAACACAATATATTGGCAGTGTTGTTTCAATCTTCATGACTTTTTATCTTACAAAGGTAGATAGGTTAAGATAATAGAGATAGGTTAGCTTGGAAGTCAATTTTCTGAAAACCGTCCAATGCATGCCAGCATGTAAAACAGATGTAAAACTGAATACGATGATGATGATGAAAGGTCTCTCCTTATTGGCTAACCCTATCATGAATTGGAACAAAGAATGAAATGAATTAAATTTGATGAGGTACGCCTCAGCTGCATTTAGCAGACAAATCTTTACAAGCCAGGTGGCCCATGGAGCCAGCACTTATCTCCGGTTTCTGTAGTGTTAAGAGGATGGTAGTCTTTGACTCCCTCTGGACAGGCCACTAATCTACTGCAGGTTAGCTCCCAGTAGATGTTGTTACTCATTTACCTACACCAGAAGGATCGAAAGCTGAGTTAGCTTAGGCAGAAAAGATCACACAAAATTGATATTCAAATCTCAGCAGAGCCAGGATCGAACTGGGGACCTTGTGGTTGGAAGGCAGAGATCTTACAACTGCACCAACCATACCTGCCCAAGTAGCAGACAAAAGAAAAGAAAAATTTATTAGTCACAAGTTATAAAAAATGTCTATGTACTGTAACTCCTTAACAGAAACTGTCAGTATTACTTATAATAACTAATCAATAATACAGTATTAGTTGTGTAGCCTTCATTTTTAATTTGAACTTACTGAAGATAAATTAAAGCAATCAAAGTATTGAGAATTTAAAAAATAAAGCATTAATTCCTTATTAGAACTACTACCAGGATGTCAAGCCATTTAAAGTGTACCATTACAATGGCCTAGGAAATTCTTCAACTGAACAAGTTCGAAAGGTTTGTCTAGTGATAGATGCCAACTCTCCTGCTTTTGGTGGGAGACAAGTTTACACTTTTTTGCCTCATCTCCCACTCTACCACTTTGGTATTTAAATCTCCTGCTTTTGATGTCCACAAATATTAAATATTTATTTAATACTTGAGGACTTACAACACTATCGAGTGTCATAACATTAAAAAACTCAAAAGGGTTAATACGTCACCCTTGCAAAACAAAGATTAAACATCGAACATACTGTTTTAGGCAATTTTTATAGTGCACTTGCTGTCAGCTGTCATCCTCGTATCCCGTTATAGACACTCCACTGCACTGCCAAACTGAAACAGTTGCAAGAACTGATATTTTAAATCAACCAGAACAACTTAAATAAAAGTTGACTCGTAAAAATGTCTCCTGCTTTTCAAAGTTTTGGGGTTGGCATGTATGCTGGTTATAGATAATCTTATTAGTGCGATTCATTAAAAATTACAGAAAAAGGTAAATACATAGAAATCCAAATTTAGTAAACATGTTGTATGGACATGACATCAGAATTATCAAGACAACATTACTGTTCTGTTGAGAACAATGCTAACTTATCAAGCCTGTGAAACTGTAATTAAGGTATAGAGACTGTTTTGTGAGTGTTTTGTTTTCAGATTGATGCACATACTGGCCACACAATGACTGAGAAATTTGAGTACTGTAAAAATTGAAGCTCGAGTTCATTGTGTGAGCATCAATTGCATCTATTTATAAAAAAACACAAATTGAAAAAGTCTGAAACACTTTGAAATTCAATAAAAAATAAATATACATATACCAGTAACTATTATAAAAAACAGTCATATATATGCAAAGTGAGGTTTTGATAACAAAAATCTGATATTTTCAATAATGTAAAAATAGCAATGTTATTGCACAGTTATATATAAAAATTGTTCCTGTTGATGCAGCATTTTGGACAGTGTCATTTTCAAATTCATTAGTGTATAAAGATAAAAAGTGAATAATAAATGGATGCTTGGAGATACAAAATTTTCATTCTTGTATTAAATTGAGCACTCAAAGAGAAATTTCATATTGCTCATGGCCACCTCAATAATTATATCTAGTACTAAAGTTGTAAAACTATTAACATCTTAATCATTTCATGCCATTCAGGTTGTGTATACTGAAGGGATAGCATCAGTGGAATGGACTGATATTCAAAGTGTGACAGAAGAACCAATAATAACTTGTCTCCGAACTAAGTGGCCTGGCATCACTATTGACTGGAAAGTTACCTACCCTCCCTCTCTGAACTGAAATGGCATCACTATTGACTGGAAAGTTATCCACCCTCCCTCTCTGAACTGAAATGGCATCACTATTGACTGGAAAGTTATCCACCCTCCCTCTCTGAACTGAATTGGCATCACTATTGACTGGAAAGTTACTCATTCTACATCCCTAAAATGACTTGTTCATCCAAAGTGCCTCATTCTATTCTAATCTGTTCACTTTATGACTACCACTTGTCTTTCCCTTCCAAACTATACATCATTTTCGATCATCTGAGGTTCACTTTGCAACAGGTAATTAGTTCTTGTTGTAAGTTTTTTTTTTCAGAATTGACTAACTTACCGGGGTTTATCTTTATAATGCCCAAAAACATTTTATAAAAAATTAAATGAATTGTGGATATAAATCTTTTGTAAATAATATATCACAAATTTTGCTGAAAGACATTGTTACAGTATAGGTGTACACAAGAATAGTGCTGAAGGAGTTTTACATTATATGTAACTTATATAGTTATACTATGTTGAGTTTGTATTTATTTTTTATTATTTCACTGTTAACTAAAATAGTGGTGAATAGTTTGAATACTTGTCTTGTGTTATTTCATTCTTTACTAATCCTTATTAAAAGAAAAAACAATGTTCAGTTGTGGTTGTCACTTCTTGTATTAGTAGCTTTGGATTTGAAAAGGACTGTCCACATAGTTTGCGGTACTTGTTTTGAAAGACAGGGAAGTATTAAACTGTATCATCCTTATTTTATGTAAATAAGTTTTTTGATGGACTTTCAATGCAACAAGAAAAGAACAGATGGATAATGCAATTAGGGAAACAAAAAAAGAAACAGTATTTCTGTTATAGATTATAAATTATATCCAAAACAAGTAAACTCAACATTAATTATTTTTATCAATTTTCTTAGCAGGATCATTTGATTTTTAACATAATTGATCAAAATGAATAAAAGTAACAAGATAGTTTAAAAGTTGCCAAAGATGCATCATTTGAGTTTTCTATGATAACATACTCTTGCATTCAATTTGTCATTTTCATGATATACAGTCTATCCATGATGGTAATTCATAGGAAAGAGAATCTTGATGCTTTGCAAGATTTACCTGCACCAGTCTTACAAAATGAAAATGACATTTTTACCAGTGATTTCAGATTTTATTATAAGCAAACTTTGGTTGGCATTGTTTCCTTACTGGCACATATTTCCTTATGCATGCAGTTCGATTGCATTTAATACTATAGGAGTTAGGGCATGGGGAAGAAAATGCATTATAACAAGTATGCACCAGTACGAAAAATTTTCCATTCAGTTTTTCTTATTATACTACCAAAGAAATACTCCAGTTTGAAGAAAAACAGAAAAATGAAGGTTTGTAATTTTATTGTTTACTAAACAAAGAAAAAATTCACACCACCAACAAATGTTGCAGTATTAAAAATCTTCACAAGTTTTTGTCGCCATTAAATTAGAACATAAAGTACAAACAAAATTCCAGTATTTGAAAGTAATAAGTTTAGCCAATGTTGGAATGATTCCAGTTTCTAAATGCATTTTCTAAATCTTATAGATGGACTTTCACCATACAAGTATAGTTAGTTTTCACCAAACATTTGATTCAGTTAAAAATGGTACAAGCTTTTATCAAAACTGTTCATCATTGTTTCATCGCTGCTTTTTTTGAATTTTTCCAGTAGCCATAAGGTACAGTCCTCCAAGCGATATGCAAAGTCCAACTATTGACAATCCCATTGCTGTTCTGTATAGCATCATGTCCGAGGGTCCTTTCAGAAATACCAAGGCATTTCCTTTCTGCAAGATGTAACAGTTTTATAACTACTACTAAGTTTATATGGCTAGTTTCCACCATTACTTAACAAAAATATGTGTGACTTATTACATACAGTCATGTTTCTCAAAACACAAGAGAGGAATGAAAATGGTAGAATGATCACCACTTCACAAAAGTTAACTTAATATAGTTTGTTTTTCTATATTTTACTGTTACTGAGCATTATCATTATGAAAATAATTTGTTTTCAGTTATATGAGGCATGTAATCAAGAATGTTTAATTTATTGATATCACTGAAATATAACTCCAAATGCTTTGGTAAAAATATGTAAAATGTTTTATATCATGCCAATAAAACTTGGTACTACTACCTCAGTTACAGAAAGTTCTGTTTGGTAGTATGTATAAAGTTTGTATTGCATGGGTCCCTTGTGGCCCATTTCAGTATATTAATATACTTGCCCTTTGCTATTTTGCAAAAAATAGCGATTTTCCACACTTTTGAAAAAATTATTCTCACTTAGTAGGCATTTTTTCCTGCAGTTTTTCGCTTAGTAATAATCAAGGAAAGTTAAGCTTTTGATCAGACTTTTGAAGTTCTTAAATTATAATCATTTGTTTGTTTGCTTTCATTTGAATTCCTTATTGAACATTTTTAACATCATACTGTATGGCTATATCCTATTTTCACAGGTGCCTTGTGGCCCACTTCAGTATATTAATTTTATAATCTTGAACATTTTACTAATTCATACTACCTGATGAAAACCACAGACAAAATTTCTAAGTTTTTAAACAGATCAAATACAGATATACCAAGTTTTACCCATGATTTTAATTGCCCTAAGTACATATTAGGTAATATATTCTGGGGTATTAAAGAAGTCGGTGGTGTGGCAGGTCTCATACAAGGTGCACCAGAATGTGCATGCGAATGACATGTAAGTGTGAATTTTGTGAAGATTAAGTCATGATTAATATTAATCAAAATTAAATCCGACCAACTGACCCTATTTTTTAGAGTATGTAACTGGAACCACAGCTCGTATTGTCTAGGTTGGCCAAATACAAAAATGGAAAAAAATGGAAATAATATAACTCGTTTATAAAAAATGAAAAATTTAGTTGAAAGTAAAATGATAAGGAATGGGGGGAGGGGTTTTGTGAGGAGTTGGGTAGGAAATGAATTACTCACCTGAAATGCTTTTTGAAAATTCCCAACTCTGTTTGGACGTTTGTAATATTGGTCTAAAATATATTTGTCCATGAAACCCATCTTCACAAAGTGCGTTAGCGCTCAAGCCCAGAGTGTGCAATTTTAACACAACTAAACCAACATTCAACAAGAGTAAAACTTAACAATCTGTATCCCAAGGAATAAATTGATATGTTTACTTCATGTACGGCCAGGCGGAAAAAATAGTAGTTTTAGCACGGCCCTTTCACAGTAACTGGTCCTTTTATAGATAATGAATGACAGATTCAGTGGAGACTACACAAAATGACAGTGTTTTTTACTGCCTCCACAACATGGAGACCAACATTGGAAGGAAGGAATGATGCCTTGTATCCAAGCCTTGTCACGGGACCCAGGACACTAACTTGTTCTTTATCGCTCGGCCACTCACAGAATGGTGCCTGGATATTTGATACAGAATGGATAAATTATAATGTCCTTCTGGGAATTAGTAGAGAAACCATCAGCTCAAGAGATGGCAAAATTGCAAGGTAAGCCTTCTCACTCATGTCAGAACAAAGCCCACGGTCATCTGATACTTTTAATCACGCACTACGAATTCGCGATGGCGGTGCAAAATTAGCTCAAAGGCCCTTCTACGGATTTTGTCAAAACTGTCCAATCCCCTGCCAAAATCTCGCAATAATCTAAACATGTCTAGCGCCCGACTCATTGGGCACAAATTTTATGCCTTACTCTCCTACTAATCCCGGCCATGTGCCTGGGGCTGACGGAAGGGGAAAGAACGGGGGCTAAAATTGACTGGTGCATGATTGCCTTGTATGCGAGAAGAGACCTGTATTCTAATGCACCATAAATTTTATGTAGCGTATCCTTTTTTCTGTATTCACTAACCATGACTGTCAGTGTATTAGATTTACCATGAATCACTTGATTAGGAGGCATATAATCTTATCTTGTACTTCCCCGATACAAAATGCCAAAATTTTTCTGGTGTGTAACTGCTGAAACAGTTTGAAGAAATCCATACTGATATAGTAAAGGTAACTGGCAAATACAATAATGCTTAATCTTAGGTGGAGAGCAAATGTGTTAGGGGCGACATCCAAACCCAAATTACCATACTCCAAATATTCTACATTTTGTTTTAAACCCACCCACCCAGACCTCAAGATGTCAAACGTTGCAAAGGAATTTCTATCCACTAAAATTCGATATCCCTATACTGTACTTTAAATCAAGAAAAGTGCTAAACTGCCATGAGAAAACTTTAAAAAGACCAAAAGACCACATAAACATACAATTGACATTTTGCGTGACAGTTTGATTTTATGTCACCCCTAACATGTTACACATTATACGGTTGTTGGTAGACTGTTACATGGTTTTGGCCAGTCATAAGTGATCAGTCTGGGTTTGATTCAGTGTTTACGAGTGTGCCAGTGAAACAATGGCACCTTGGACAAAGTGTTTCAGGTTTTGAAAACCCATTTATAAAAAGAATGAAAAGGATAATGTCAAAACTTTAAGGAAGGATTTCTAACCAGTTGAATAGGAAGTAAGATCCGATCTGAAGAGGTACATTTGCAAATTACATTTGGTGAGAACTATCAAACACTGATAAATATTATTATTAAGAAAATTCATGTTGAATTTAGAAACTTAATTATTTTTGTTTTTTAAAATTGCAATACTCCACCGTAAATGGAAAGTTAAGTATAGGATTATAAATCTTCTACCTTTTATTTATTTTGTTAACTAGATATAAAATGTATGGAGATGTTGGGATTGAAGGAAACAGTGATTCAGATGGCAAAGGCGAGTGGAGTGAGATGGTACAGGCATGTGTTAAGGAGGGATGATGGTCATGTTTTGAGGAAGGCATTGGAGTATGAAGTGAAGGGCAAGAGGAAGCGAGGACGACTGAGGAAGACATGGATATCGCAAGTGGAGAAGGAGAGTAAGAGTGTTGGTTTGAAGAAGGAGGATGCAAGGAATCGAGCGAGATGAAGAGTGGGAGTGGGAGAGATTGCTGGCAGAGTGGGGTAAATTCGGCCACCCTCATTTACGGGGATAAAACCGGATCAAAATTGGATTGATGATGAAAAGAAAATTGTACATTCCTTGACCTGGGAAAGCCACAAGCCTCAGGGACTAGTGATGAATGGAAGTGCAATGTAAATTGATGTTTAATGTAATTGAAATGTCTCTAAAAATGTTTAAAAATTGGAAAAAACAATAGTTAACTAATAAATTATTTGCCTTTGGCATGAAATTAATTTTTATTTAATTTAGCACTGATCATTTTTACGCCAAACTTTCCAGATAAGGATATTGTTACCCTAAGGGGAAAAACTGACCAATCAAATGCTTTGGTCTAGTAACTATTCTGATTCTCTTTTCAAGGCCTTTTGACTGACTGAAGATGAAAATACTAGAAACTTTAAATCTGATCCTGAAAGTTGTTTTATCAAGTTGCAGTTATAAAATAATGAATTTGTTTATTATTGAGTTTCGTATTCATAGGTATTGGTGGGGTTTCACATCACACAATGCATTGCGAACTGGAGGGTGCAATCAATGCCTTCAGCATGTGCAAGGATCATTCACAAGTGGTTGTTGCCGGGAGGAATGGTATGACTAGACTATTAATTGCCATCGTAGGCATCACCAGGATTTTTTGAGATTGGGCCAACTGAAGGGCAGGAAGTTTCAAGTGCCAAAGGCACATTAGGAATCTAAAGGGGTTCATGGACATGTTTCCTGAGAAATTTTACTGCTGCAGGGAGATGGGCACTTACTCGGTCAAATATGGTAATAAAAGTTTGGAGGATAAAAATAATTCAAATGAGATTATTTTAAGAGCATTTTTTTGAAAGCTTGCCTTGAGGAGACTTTCCTTTTCTTAACATTCAAAAGGGGGGTGGTTTGCATCTGATAACCCCTCACGGCACCTCTGTAATAATTTATAACACTTGTGAGATGTATGTACTTGTAAAATTCAAATTTCTGTTCTATCTTCTGAACCATCATTAGGGCATTAGTAAAGACTCCTTCTCAAGATTGGAAAGAATGTTTATATAGCTTTACATTTCTTACCTGATTCAGAGCTTATTTACAAAAATTAATGTTAAAACTTAAATGTTCTCATTCAAAATTAAAAATAAATGTAGTAATGTTTGGGCAATATTTTTTTTAGTATTCAAGATTATTGGAATTGAAGAAAATGGTTTTAAAGAAAAAGCAAACCTACGTGTTGGAAGGATCAACTTGAATTTTAGTATAACAGATGTCCAGTGGCACCCACATGAAGGTGAGATGATGTACAGTCATGATTATGTACTCTGTATGAAAAAAAAATTATATCAAGTCACTGTCAGGCACTTGAAAAATTATACTCTACAAATGTAATAGGGCAAAAGTAATCAAGAAGCAGATATTAAGTGTGGTTTAGACATGCAGACAAAATTCTATCTTACTAGTCATTTTTTCAGTATTTCAAAAACAGTTCAGAAAGTGACATACATGTAGTTAGACTGTTTTGCTGAGGAAATATGCTAATGACAATAATACTTATGCATAATGACAGCTATAATAAATATTAATTTAAAATCAAAAGGTTAAACAGCTATTAAATGCAACAGCTTGACATTGAGTAACATAAATTGGTCCAAATGGTACACATATTTTGTTACCTGTCATTCTTCATTTGAAACTTTTTTGGGAGATCAGAAATGTTCTTGATGCTTTCCATGGTAATAGTTACTATTAATAATATTAATTATTTAATTTTAATACAGTTTGTTTTTTGTTTCATTGACATTCATTTATTAATTTATGATAATTTATGTTATTCACCTTTTTATTTATTCACTGACATAATCTTTTATAAATAACTTATATATTTGTTTGTTAAATACACTTTTCATCTTTTAGTGTGTAATGTTATTGTTTTTATAGACCATGTCATTGCCTCAGCTGCTGGGAATGGAGCAGTTGTAACATGGAATTTAAACAAAGTGACAAAGCAAAAACAAGGTAGTAGTTCATATATAACTGTTATTCAATGTACAAAGTAATGTTTACAAAGTCGACATGTATGCATGCTACAACTGTACATTTAGGCTAATCCAGTGGAGCTGTACTTTCCTGCCATCTTTTCTGTTTGAAGAAATGTGCTTCCGTTCCTCGTTGTCAAACTAATTAACAATGGATCAATCAAGGCAATTTTGATCTGGGTTTATCCCTGTAAACATGGGTGGCCGGACTTATCCCACTCTAACAGCAATCTCTCCAACTCTCACTCTCCATCTTGCTCGATTCAAGGCATCCTTCTTCGCCAAACCAACACTCTTGCTCTCCTTCTCCACTTGCATCTTTTACATCTTCTTTGGTTTAATTGTCCTCGCTTCCTCTTGCCCTTCACTTCAAACTCCAACACTTTTCTCAAAACATGCCCATCATCCCTCCTCAACA
>JAOBBB020019409.1:0-15647 GCA_025331005.2 Zoanthus gigantus | reverse complement strand
TAAATAAATTACTGGTGGATCAATTAACAAAAGAACCATACCTAAATAAATTACTGGTGGATCAATTAACAAAAGAACCATACCTAAATAAATTACTGGTGGATCAATTAACAAAAGAAGCATACCTAAATAATTAACTGGTAGACCAATTAACAAAAGAAGCATACCTAAATAAATTACTGATAGACAAATTAACAAAAGAAGAATAACTAAATAAATTACTGGTGGACCAATTAACAAAAGAACAATACCTAAATAAATTACTGGTGGACCAATTAACAAAAGAGGCACACCTAAATAAATTCATTAAGATGGTTATACTGACAATAAATATATCCTTCATAAATGTTCAAATAGGTCGTATTCTGTTTTGCAATAGGAGACAAACAGCAAAAGAAAATGGTTACGCACCAGCCAATTATCTGAAAGAGATAGAGCCAAAGTTAGTGAAGAAACTTACGAAGCAGAAGGTGTTTGTTCCTGAAAAAGTCATGAGAAAAAGCAAAGTAAAGAAAAAGGTAATGGTTCAGAAACAAAGAGGAGTAAAAATGGAGCTGCCTCCTTCCTCACCACGCAGTCCCAGAAGAGGAAAACAAAGGAGACAAATTAGACGCCATTTTACAGCTCACTTTGACCGCGACAATGTGGCGACAAGGCAAATTGGCCTACACAATGCGTACAGCAAGCTCACAGAGATGGCAGCTTTACGGCGCCAAAATCTGGAGGATGCCATCAAATACTATCATTTTTGTTATGAAAGTGATGACATTGAGACGTGGATGAAAAGCAAGGAAAAGCAAATGAATACAGAAGAAAACAGCAAAGAAGGGGACATTATCCATGTAATCCGGAAGAAGCTAGAACGTTTTGTGACAGAGATGACTGCAAATAGCGGTCGTTTAGACGACTTAAACAAGTTGGCTGATGAATTGATTACAAACGATCATGTCTACAGTACAACTGTTAAGAGAAAACAGAAGGAAGTTAATAGCAGATGGGAGAAACTTCGACGGTTAAAAGAAATTAAGGACGAGGAACTAAAAGAGAAACATGGAGTTGAACTTTTTTTCCACACATGCGATGAGATGAAACTTTGGATAAATGACAAAGACAGTGCAGTGACCAATGACGATGTGGGCAGGGATTTAGAGACAGTTCGAGCATTACAAAGACGACATCAGGGACTGGAGAGGGACCTTGTAGCTGTTGGGGAAAAAGTTCAAAAATTGAACGAGCAAGCTAAAAAGTTGGTTTTTGAACATCCCCGTCAGGCCCGACAGATCAAAGCCAAAGAGACAGAGATTCTTGGACTTTTGGATGGCTTAAAACGAAAAGCGAAAAAGAGGAAGACTGTCTTAGATGACGCCTATGGCCAACAAGGGTTTCTCGCTGATGCACGCGACCTTCTCTCGTGGGCATCCGATATGAAGTACGCTCTTAATGCTGGAGATGAACCAAATGACCTGTCTTCAGCCAATGATTTGATGCAAGAACAGAAAATCATATGGGATGAAATTCAAACACACACTGACAGATTTGAGCGAGTGATTGATTATGGACTGAAATTGCTAGTTTCCAATCCCCGTTCTCACGAAGTGAAAGATCGCTTAACTGCTCTTAAAAAGGAAAAGAACTCAATGAATGACTGCTGGAAACAACGAAATGATCATTTTAAACAAGCTCTTGATCTTCAAATATTCATCAGAGATTCTGAGCAAGTTGACACTGTGACTGCTTCTCATGAGGCGTTCTTGTCAAATGATGATTTTGGAGAATCTGTGGAGGATGTTGATAGGTTGTTAAAGCAGCATGAAGACTTCGAAAAGACCCTGCTAGCTCAAGAGGAGAGGGTTCGATTATTAGTCGATTCTGCAATAAAACTGGCGAAATCCGGGCACAAAGAGAGTGAATGGGTTTCACATCGTTGCGATGAAGTGGCTCAGAGAAGAGAAAATGTAAAACAGGTGACAGCAAAGAGAAGAAACTCTCTTTTGCAATCGCAGCTTTTACAAAATTTCAGACGAGATACAAATGAGTGTGGAGCCTGGATTGTGGAGAAACAGCAAATTGCCACAGATGAATCTTACAAGGATCCTACTAACCTGCAAGGAAAACTCCAGAGACACCAGGCGTTTGAAGCTGAAGTAGCTGCAAATAAAGAAGGGATGAATAGAATCAATTTGGTAAGTTTTTTGTCTGTAGGGAATTTGGTGATACCGCAGCTACACGTTGTAAACACTGTAAGAGGAACGGATTAAATAAATATAACTAAATTACTTATGAGACTGTTAAAAAAATAGTTTATACGTTTGAGATTTAATGTTTAGGAAACAGTTTAGACACTCAATTTTCACAAGTTTTTAAATATTTTGTTGGAGTCACCTTTAGCTAACGTAGAGCTCTAGTATGGAAATCCAACTTGATTCTATCTAAACCATTTCATCTTTAAAGAAGCTGCTGTACGAGAAAGTTGTCTACCATTTATCTGCTATTGGTTTTGTTCAGTTTTATTGTAGTTGTATTTTTTTACTTGTTTTTTGAACTAGGATACTAAACTTTAAGGTAGCGAGGACAAACATAACAAATATTTAATGTTAATCAAGAAATTGATTGCTGGAACTATCGTTTAGATTTTCTTTTCGTTGTGTAGGCTGGTGAAAAACTGATACGAGATGACCATTATGGCTCGGTGGAAATAAAAGAAAGGTTAGATGATTTAAATAAATATTGGGAAGAGTTGTTGCGTAACACTGCTGAGAAAGGGGAAAGGTTACAGCAGGCTCGAGAACAGCAAGAGTTTTATCGATCGCTAGATGGCTTAAAGATTTGGATGAATGACGTAGAGACGTTGCTCGCATCAGAGGACCTCGGACAAAACCTTCCCACTGTGAAGTTCTTGCTCAAAAAACAGTTGCTTGTCGAATCAGATATTGAAGTACATAAGAACCAGATTCAAACTTTTGTCACACAGGCGGCTTCTTTGGTTCACGAAAACCATTTTGCCAGTAAAAGCATTCAAAAGGAAGCAAGAGATTTATGCCAAAGGTATGATGAGCTTGTAAATCTTGGTAACGGCCGCCGCATAAAATTAGAACATTCTTTGGTTTTCAATCAATTTTGTTACGATTTGGACGTTGAAATGTCCTGGATTAAAGAACATGTTGGACTAGCATCTTCAGACGATGTGGGAACGAGTTTAGCTGATGTTAAACGGCTGATGAAAAGACACGAGGCCCTGGAAAACGAATTAACAAATCACCAATCTATGATAGATTGTGCACTGGCAACAGGTCAAAATCTGATTGTTAGTAATCATTATGCTTCAAGCGATGTTGAGGAAAGATGTGAGAACCTTAAAATGAGCTGGAATCAATTAATGGAACTCTCCACTGAACGAAAAATCAGATTAGGCAAGACTTTGGAATCACAAAAATACTTTACAGAAGCTAATGAAGCGTACACATGGATTAATGACAAGGCTCGGACGGCAGCTAGCCAAGATAACGGAAAAGATGAAGCTGCAACTGAAAAACTATTAACTAAGCACAGAGCACTTGATACAGACATTGAAAATTTTTCTACTGTCATTTCGAGTTTACGCAGTGAAGCAAAAAGATTAGCCACAAGCAAACATTCAGTTGCAATCGAGATTGGTGCTCGACAGAAGGACATTGAGGAACAGTTTGCAGGATTACAAACAAAAATAAATATTCGTCTTCATCGTCTGGAAGAGACAAAACAATTGCACCAGTACACTCGTGAAGTCACTGAGCTAGCAGACTGGATTCGCGAACAGCTTCAAATTGCATCTTCAGAGGATTACGGGAAGGACTTTGAACATCTTGAAATAATACAGAGAAAATTTAATGATTTTAAACGAATTGTCACAGGGTATAGTGAGCGGTACAACGACACAGATAACTTTGCTGAGCAGCTGGTTGCAAAAGGTCATACAGATGCAGTATTAGTAAAGGAGCACCAAAGTGTGTTGAGAACCGCTTGGACTCATTTACAAGAACAGATTTCAGTTCGGAACAAGCGTCTTACAAGTGCAGCAGAAATCCATCGCTTCAATCGTGATTTAAATGAGCTAGTGAGCAGAATTCAGGAAAAAGATGCTACATTATCCATGGATAACTTGGGGAGAGACTTAGCTGGTGTCCAGGCTTTGCAAAGGCGACATGAAGGGTATGAACATGATCTTAATGCTTTGGAACAACAAATTGAAGTTCTAACATCGAAGTCAAGGAGCCTTCAAGCAGCGTATCATGGCCATACTGCACAAACTATTCAACAACACGAAGATTATGTTTGTGGTATGTGGGAGGAACTCAAGAGAAAGACAACGAGAAAGAAAATTAAGCTAAAAGATTCATATGAATTTCAAAAACTGAACAGCAGAATCCGTGATCTTTTGTCATGGTGCATTGATATGAGCCGAACAATTGTTTCAGAGGAAACTGTCCATGGCGTTGATGATGATGCAGAATCATTGTTGCAGAGACTTGAGGAATACAAGTCGGAAATGGACACACGAGAGGAAGCGTTTAATCAAGTGATGGACACAGGAGAGAAAATGATTGAAAATGGACACTTTGCCACTGATGAAATTACCGAGAAACTAGAACTACTACTTACAGAGCGGGAGAGCTTGTATGCCACATGGGAGGATTCCAAGATGGAAATTGATCAAGTGCATAACCTTCAAGTATTTCTGAGAGATGCTAAGCATATTGAGAGACTGACCAGCACTCAGGAGGCCATCCTTGTGGGCGCCGAGCTTGGTAACAGTGTTGATGAAGTGGACACATTGCTCAGGAAGCACGAAAATACTGAGAAATTGGTTAACTTGTATGAAGACAAGATTTCAAATTTGTGTTTGTTTGGAGAGCATTTAGTTCAAAACAGACACAGTGATTCAGAACAAATTACTGATAGGCTAAAATCCGTATGTGCTAGACGAAATAAACTGAAGGAAGATCTGTCTGAACGTCGCAGCAAACTTGAGGACTCCAGGAGAGTAGCACAATTCTATCAGGATGTGGTGGAGGTACGTTTAGGTGTTAAACAGTTTTAGTCAATAGGTTTGGTATTTGTTTTTATCCGTAATGACCGAAGCTTGTTGTCATTGGTTAAAACATTTCATTTTTATTACTTGTAGTGTGGTGAGTATTAAAGATAAATGTTGTAATTCTTTTCTAGCTTTGTAAATGTGCCACAATAACTTTTCATAATAAAAACTCCTGTGATTAATCATGGGATAGGAAACGCAAGATATAAAAACAAAAAGTCTGTGTGCTTTTTGATGTTTCACTTCAGTATGTCAAAATGTTTGGAATATCTTTTGGGTTTTTATGAAGAACGTCTAGTTGGTTATGTATTTTTGAACCTTTGCATTTTACTGTCTTGTTGCTGGCCGTTTTTTTTTGTTTTTTTTCCTTTTTTGTTTTTTGTTTTGCATTCTTCAATTCTTACTTTTTATGTTAATCCTTAAAATCTTGTCAAGTATAGATAGGACAAAAGTACTGGTAGCTAACTTGAGGCCACGGTAACTGGCACTATGGCAATGATCACTGCACTTGACTACAACTTAAAATCTAGATTTGCTTCAGTGTGATTTGACTTATGCTACCCTTTCTTGTTCTACGTCTTCTCTTCATGTTTTAGTTACCATGACACTATTTAGGTTTACAAACATGTGTCGACAGATATCTCTGCTTTTAAATTGAAAATTTTTAAAAATATCCTTTGTTTTCTGCCTTTCACGTTTAATAGCGTAGTTGAAGGAAGGAAACACATATAGAATAATTTTTACTTTTTGTATGCAAGGGAACATTAGTCAAGGTTGACAAAGTTTATCGTTTACTGATGTTTGCTGGACGCATAATTAGTTAAAATTACGTTACATTTATAGCTTGAATCTTGGATTACCGAAAAACGACAATCTGTCTCTGATGAGTCATACAAAGATCCCACTAATCTGGAAAGCAAACTGCAAAAACATCAAGCCTTTGAAGCAGAGCTTGTGGCACACGAGGAAGCAATTGATGCAGTGCGAAGGACTGGGGAGGAGTTGGTTACATCCGGACACTTTAACTGTTATGATGTGGAAAACAGGATCGATGTATTGTATAGTCACTGGGAGGAACTACTAGAGGCGTCGACCAATAAGGGACAACGTCTTGAAGAGGCACGCGATCATCAAAAATTCAACCAGGAAGTTGACTGGTCGGACAGCAGCATCCGGGAAAAGGTTAGATGAGTTCAGAACTTATCTTTACTTTCACAAGGTATCAAGAATTTATAGCAGATCAAGATGCATCTATTCTTCTACTAGTTGCCAATCCTAGCATTTTGTTACTGTATGCATCAGTATACAATACAATACAATACAATACAATACAATACAATACAATACAATACAATACAGTACAATACAATACAGTGCAATACAATACTATACAATACAATGCAATACTATACAATACAATACTATACAATACAATACAGTACAATACAATACAATACAATACAATACAATATAATAAACTTTATTTCACGGTGGTGACATATTAACCTAAAAAAAGTTTTCTAACATGTGGCCCTCAGTCTCTGTTACTATTTCAATAATGTTTTTTTACTATCTAATATTTTTATACTACCTTTGTAGATATTAGGGTTTGTTTTCTCTGTATGTACCTATTATTACTTTTTTGAAATCTTTTGCCTAGTGTATTATATTCCTGACGTATGTCACCATCTTATCTAGAACAAGTGTACTTTATGATCTTAAAATTTGTTCGCCCTACAACGTTACTTAAATAGCGAGAATCATCTCGCTACAGTAAGGTTTGATGTTTCACAGGCAGCCCAAGCTATCTTTTTGTAAGAACTGTCCAGTTTCAAAGCTGATCATAAGAGATGTAGTTTTTATAAAATCGAAAGTTCTTCTACATGTTTTTTAAAAATCAAAAAATAAAGTTTCCTTAACTTATTTGCGTGTTTAAGTGTTCTCAGTGCATTTCTAGTTATTTGGAGACATCTAACAAAGGTTTTTCGGAGGGGTTAATCAAAATTAAACGAGCTTTACTAATCTATGATTACTTCTAGTAAGATATCATAATCCTGAATTCCTCCCACCCGCAACTATATAGCAACTGAAATGTGGTATGGGTCTAGCAAGTGAACACAACTCGTTTTATTTCCTCGTTTACACACACACGTATACAGCATAACATCATCTAAACTGGTATTTCCAAATCTAAATACAACTTTAAAATGGTTAAACGTTTGAGAACTAGACCACAATGACTGGCTTCTACTACTCTCTTTGGTTGAACATTGATATACAAATACAAAACCACATATCCTTTCGTTCGCATAACACACACTTTTGGTCTTGGGCGAATTCAGGAAACCATTTATCAGCTCTTATGCATTCCGCTTTGCTCCATTATCCGCAGATAAATGAACCATTTACATAGCGCTTGTTCCTTGAAACACTTTATTTGGCATAGTATCATTACGATTCTCCACGTTAACAATTATCTGGTGATTGTAAGTCTCTGATTTAATCACGCAGTAGCCACATCCGCTTTTAGAACGCCTTTTATTGGACTAAGCTTTACGTTTACGTAATTGGCAGTTCATTATCTTATTATTTAGTTTTGACGTTTACTTGATTTCTAACATTTACTCGGTTTAATTGAGGTAAAGATGTTAGTTTTATTTAAAACGACGTGAACTAATTTTTGTTTTACTTTATCCAAAGGAGATTGTTCAAAAATCTAGATTATTATATTTTTAATTTTTATATATTTCAGGAAGCAATCATAAGTTCTGAAGATTACGGTCGAGATTATGATCATTGTGTAAGACTTCAGAAAAAAATGAAGGAGTTCGATCAAGATCTTGCTGTAGATGCTGCACGTGTCGACAAAATCAACAAAATGGTAGAAAAGTTAATTGCTGAAGGGCATGCTGGTTCTACTACGATTTCTCATCGACATCAGAATCTAAACGAGGCTTGGAATCGGCTCCAGGATCGAGCTAGTGAAAGGAGGCAGAAACTGGCCGAGGCTTGTGAGATTCACGCATTTAATAGAGATTGTGGTGATGTGGCTGACATGATTAACGAGAAATCAGTCCTTCTATCCAGTGAAGACTATGGCAAGGACTTGTTGGGTGTTGAGGCCTTGATAAGAAAACATGATGATCTGGAACGAGGACTGATAGTTATAGAGGGAAAGATGGAGTCACTTGAAACAGAGGCTCATCGACTAGTAAGAACTCAACCCCATTCTGGTCATATCATCCAAGCGAAGCAAATGGAGATCATAGATAAGTGGGAACACCTCAATGACTTATTTGATGAAAGAAAAGGGAAACTTGAGGCAAATCGTTTGCTTCAAATATTTCTTGTTGATTATCATGATCTAATGACATGGATGACTGACATGGTTACACATTTGTCGTCTAAAGACACTGCTAAAAATGTCAAGGATTCTGAGGCAATGTTAGAACTAAACAGAGAAAGGAAAGATGAGTTGGAAAGACGCAAGGAGTCGCTCGGCAGCGCCAGTGCCTTTGGCAAAAGTCTTATAGAACAAGGCCATTATACTGCGGGTGCAATTGCTGAGCATTTAGAGGAGCTAGAGATCATGCGAGCAGAACTTCTACAGCTGTGGGAAAAGCGACAATCACAGCTGGAACAGTCCCACAAACTACATTTATTCTTAAGGAATGCAGACCAAGCACTTACATGGATCGCTAATAAGGAGTCCTTTCTTTCCAGCGAGGAGCGAAGTGACTCTTTAGACACAGTGGAGACACTGCTGAAGAAGCAGATGAATTTAGAGAAATCTATAACAGCATATAAGGATAAAATCGAAGCCCTAAGGGAGTACACAGAACAGCTGATCGGAGATCAACACTGTGACTCACAGTTGATTAGTTCTCGTCGAGATTTAGTCTTAGAAAAATGGAAAAAATTGCAGCATCGTGCCTCTACTAAAAGTGGGAACCTTGGAGAATCCAAGATATTGTTCCAATTCTTGAGAGATGCACAGGAAGTAAGTTAAGTCTGTCTTGTATTACTAGGTTTTGACACATGAATTTGATTCCCCTTTGTTTTTGAACTTTAGTTAGGAAAGACTTAAGATATCTTTATCTTTCCTACGATGGTTTTATCAGTGTAAAACTGTTTTTGGTTAAAAGCCATGCAATGAGTATATACTTAATCTAATAAACTATTGATTATACTCAGAGATTTTTAACTGCGCAATCTTTCGTGTAAGGTATTCCATATTTAATTTTTCCAATACGAGAGCTGCATTGTCCGTAACTTGTTTTGGTAATGCATAATAAATTGGTTTTGCAGCCTCTGATATTATTTGGGGTTTAAAGCCTCCTAAACGTTTTTAACAATTAATAATGGTAATAGGATTGAGTGGAGTCCGATTCCGTCTGTAATGATACGAGTGTTTAATTTAATTCACGAGTGTTTAATTTAATTCACGAGTGTTTAATTTAATTTAACTTAATTCACTGTAATAATACGAGGGCGTAATTTAATTCATGAGTATGATTACAGAGTGAATTGGACAGCACGAAGTCTTGTTACCAATTAATCATAATCATTACAATTTCCGAAAAACAAAAAAAGGTGCAATTTGAAAAATATCTTTTAATTGCAGTTTTTCATTTATGTTAAGTACAATTTCCGAAAAAATAAATAAGGGGAAAAGCTTTAAAAATAGCTTTAAACAGCCTTTGAAAAAGGCCTCTGCCTTGAAGAGTAAGTTGTTTAGTTGCTATAGTGATTCTACTCTCTGTTGTGAGTGGTGAATTTAGGTGAAAGTACTTAAGATGATTGGCTCAAGAAACTGTCTAATTAAAGGTGTCCGATTACAGCCAACTGTTCGATTACACTGTCTGATTACAATTCTGAAGATAAATTATAGTGCAAAATAAAGCAGTTTATGCACTAATCACATTTGAGGAAATTGTAACGATTGTGACTAATATAAATGACTTTGATGTATAGATGGAGAGTTGGATGAATAACAAGCTCCAGACAGCTTCAGTGGCGTCTTACAGAGAAGCATCCAATTTATCACAGAAACTTCAGAAGCACCAGGCATTCGAGGCAGAGTTAACTGCTAATCGGGGTCAGCTGGATGCCGTGATTAAAGAAGGAGAAACAGTTTTGAGTTCAAGTCGTGGATCAAGTGAAGTGATCGAAACACGTTTAAAAGATCTCAAGGATCTCTGGACTCTTTTATCCGAGATGTCTACAAACAAGGGCCAGCGGTTGCAAGAAGCCATACAAAAACAGACATTCGAAAGAAATGTTGGCGATCTTGAGACATGGATTGGTGAAGTCGAGACCGTTTTGGCTTCAGACGATTGTGGGAAGGATCTTAAAAGTGTTTTAAATCTTTTAAAGAAGCATCAGTTGTTGGAAAGTGACATTGCTGCCCATGAAGACAGGGTGACTGAGATTCTCCAACAAGCAGACGCTTTCGTGCAGGCAGATCATTTCATGAAGGATGAAATAGCAGAACGAGCTGCTTCAGTGTTTGAAAGGTTTGCGCTCTCATATTTTATGTGAAATATCTGAGAATTTTAGTTGACTCGTCCTCATCAACGTTATTATTTTTGTTTTTCAGCTAGCTTAGTAGGATTAATCAAACGTAAAATAGTCAAACATGTTGTTTGTTTTATTCGATCATATTACGCAAATTTTTCTTTTTAACCAGCTAAAATAGTTTGTTATGATTATTACAAGTAGAGAAGCAGTTATAATCTTTCCGATACATCTGTGTATCGTTTAAAACTAACGTAACTTTCATTTTATGCTCTACACACGATATCATTAATGCTAGTGGTAGAAAAATCGTTTTGAAAAGCTATCATTCTTCTGGTTTTATCGCTAGTTTTGATATTTTTCTTTATTTTGTTTAATCTTTTATTTTTTTCACTGCTCTATAAAAATCTCTATAACATGTTAGATTTCTTTTCATGGTTATTATCCTGAAGGTTTGAGCTTTTGTCGGAGCCAACTGCTGCTAGGAAACAAACGCTTAAGGAGTCCCTGAGATTGCAGCAGTTTCTTAGAGACCTTGAAGACGAGCTGGCCTGGGTACGAGAGAAGGAACCGCTTGCAAAGTCGGAAGAACTTGGCCAGAATCGTATGGTTGCCCAAAATCTTCTCAAGAAGCACGATGCGTTTCTTAATGAGTGCAATACACATGAGCAATTGATTAAGTCTTTAGGTGCAATCGCTGACCAGCTTATCAGTAGTGACCACTATGCAAGTAAAGAGATTGAAAATCGGATTCGAGAGTTACATGGAAGATGGGATGAACTGAAGTCACAAAGTGAGAGACGACACAAGATATTGCAGGACTCTTTACTAGCACAACAGGTTAGGTTGTATTTTGGTGCTTTTACAAGTTTTTAACAACATAAACGGGAAGGAATAAAGAAAGTTTACGGTTTAAGCTGCTCACCTCAACTGCTAGAACTTAATATTAAAACTTTTGTTCAGAATTAGATTTATTCTTTTCTTGTTCACTGATTTACGTGGTTGGTGAATCTCCTAGCCTTCCAGTTACAAGATGTTTGGTTAACACCCCGGCTCTGCCATGCTTTCAGTGTTATGACCTTTTCTGCAAATTTTTTGCTAGATTGATACGATGACTACCAGCGCAACTAGGCTCGTTAAACGATTTAGTTTTCTAGCTCACGATTTTATAACGTGAACAACTTGATGTTTATACTTTAATGGTTATCTGAAGCCTCAGCAAAAAAAGCTTTGTAATCCTTAGCAATTGTTGGTAACTCAGTGGAGAAATTTTCATAAATGCTGTAAGTAATCTCAGTAGCCAACTTCTCCGACGAAGGGATATAACGCTGTATCAAAATATCAGCTTCTTAAATTTTTGCGGCGATGAAAAAATCAAAGGCCCCAAATGGTGAACTCGTGGATTGTACCGTGGCTACTCCGTGCTAAAATGGAATTATTTGCCTGTTATTCGCAGTCACTAGTTGCTGCTGACCTATTAGTTTACGGCTCAAGAGTTTACAGTGATACTCTAGTGAGTGAGTGAGTGAGTGAGTCAAAATTCCCATCACAAAAACTCAATTAACAATTTCAACCTCGAGTATTTAGATCTTATCTTATATCTACTTGCCAAACTCTTCAATAGCTACAGTTATTCACTTTTCACTACGTTGTTGAACTTGTAAATTTATCCTATAACTGATTTTACTGAAATACCGACGCAGCATCCCATTTATGACAATTAATTACTTCAATAGCTAGTTTTTTTTTTAACAAAAAACATTCTCGAAGTATGTTGTATTATTTCTTTGCCCTTCAGTATTACGAAGAGGTTACAGAAGTAGAGGCCTGGTTGCAAGACCACCTGCTGCTGGTTTCCAGTAAAGATTATGGTCGAGACGAGACTAGTACCCAGTCCCTACTGAAGAGGCATGAGGCGGTGGAACTTGAGCTCGAGAATCACATTGGAAAAGTTGATGAGCTGAAAGAAAGAAGCGAGACACTAATTTCTGAGCATAACTTTGATTCAGTGCAAATAAAAAAGAGACAGGTGCCAGTTCTTCTTCATACTAAACATGCATATGGACCATTAGTCATCACATTTGCCCCCTAAGGTTCTTAGTGTATTTAGGGTTTACAAGAAATGTCATTACTCTAAGTTGCTAATTACTGGTTGAATGCTCAACCAACTGACTTATTAATTGTTCTCTATGGGAATGTGTCACATTCTGGGTTCTACTCGATGGCCCTATGAGTGTTGTTATCCCCGCCCCCTCTCCCTTTTAACTCAAAATATCCAAAGTAGTAATATATTTCAACACATAATAATAACAATAATAATAATATTATTGACAAAAAAGTAAGAACAACAAACATAATGGCACTTGAATTGTAGGTGGTAAATATCTAGATAGCAAAACGCTCTCTGCAAACTCAAAATATGAATCAAATAAGAGTAAAACAGACTAAAACTGATTAGTTTCTAAAATGTTCATAAAATGTGTCTAAAAAAAACGTCAAGCATAGTTCGAAAATATTGAAGGCTTCCAGTACTTATGGTGATGATCTCAGCCTACTAACCACAAGGTCCCTAGCTAAATAAGGTTTCCATCCTGGTAAATGAGTACCTGCGTCCGCTGGGAACTAAGCGCCTGTGATCGATTAGTGTCCCGTCCAGGGGGAGTCAAAGACTCATCAGCTTAACACTACAGAAACCGGAGATAAGCGCCGTCTCGATGGGCCACTTGGATCTTGTAGGATTTAGCTAGCTTTTTCTTAAAGGGGCTATGTCACGTATTTTAGCATTTGTTTAAAATATTAATTTATCTTGCCCTCAACTTAATTCCAAAAAATAAGGGTCCAGGTTTGTTACTTAAAATTATATTATGACATTTATTCTGTTAACTGTCATTTGTTGCTACGGATGGCAAGGATGGAAATGGATTGAAACTTGAAAAAGTTGCGCCAACCTTTTGAAGTTTTGGTGTTATCTTAAAAAAAATATTAAAAAACGTATGGGTCGCGCTTTTTTAATACATTTCATTAGATATTCACCTCACAGTTTATCAGGAACATTTTGTGCATAAGTAAAACCACTAAGTAACGTTTTTAGCGAAAAATTGACCCAAAGCAACAAAATCGTCGTGACATAGCCCCTTTAAACTTGAAACACACTCGAGTTTCATAAACCAGCAGGAACATTACCGTAAGAAATGTATAGCTACTTATTTGGTAGATGGGCAGTAAGCAACGGTTTTTCGACCAACGATATTTTCCTCAAATTTCAGTCCGAACTACAGAGGCGTTTCTCGAAAATGCTTTCTTTGGCTTCTAACCGGCAGCACCGCCTCCAAGAGTCAAATCGTTTTTTCCATTTCCTAAGAGAAGCAGATGAAATAGAGGACTGGATCAAAGAGAAAGGTACCATAGCAACGTCAGAAGACTACGGGCGTGACTTGGAGCATGTGGAGATGTTAATGAAAAAGTTTGAAGATTTCACACGTGATCTGATGTCATCAGGAGAACGCGTCGCATCTTTGACTGCGGAAGCTCAAGGAATGCTAAATGAAAACCACAGTGATAGTGAGGTAAAGAAACAAACTGAACCGCGAATATTAGCACAAAAATATTTATACTTAGGCTTGATACAAAAAAAGTGAAAAAGACACCAACATGCAATTACATTCAACTTGACAGGATTTCTGTGAGACGTGACCGGCAATGTCTATTTATTATGGCTTAGAATTTCAAATATTTAGAGGAGTGCATGCATGATTGGAAGTTGGCTTCGTACATATTTGAAAACATTTAAAAAGTCGGCTTGTATGTATAACCAATAATGTAGAATTTTTTTGAGAATCGACAAAACAATCATTACAAGTAAAGTACATCCTTATGTGTTGGCATTAACCTGACCGAATACACAAACTTTTAGACGTAATCAGCAGTACAGAAGAAAACAAATAAACATTTCTTCTCAAAAATGTAGACCAACATTGGAAAAACTTACACTTGTAGATGTAAAAACGCAACAAACCTTTTCCTGACTTAGATGCAAACTGCTATCACAATTTCGGAGTACGGAGTCCGTGGATACCCTTTGACTCGGGCTGAGTTGTTCAAAAGCTGGTTACCTTGAAACAAATTTGAAGAGTAAAGTCACGTAGATCAGTTAACTCTGCTAGTAAAATACTGTTATAATTTTGCAAATAATAAAAGTATATCATACGTCGAGTTTCTGATCAAATTAGTTTACAGAACGTAGGAAACCGGATCTTGGGTCAAAATTTGAACCAATGGTTTGTGCTAATTACCTTTTGATCAATTTAGGTCAGGCTAAAAACTCTGTATTACCCTATTTGTTTTTCAACCACAGAAAATTGAGCGTCGTATTGAAGATATTTGTAAAAATTGGGAATTCCTCAACCAACGAACCAGCAGCCGGTTGGACCTTTTGGACAAAGCTCGGGAACTTCACTTATTTAACAGGAATGTGGAAGAAACCCGTACCTGGATACTGGAGAAAGAATCAGCGTTGGTATATACTGAGGATGGAGCTCGTGACTTGGGCAATGTCCAGGCATTGCAGAGGAAACATGAAGGTTTTCAGGTAGAGTAATTTTAATTAAGTAATTTTTAATTAAAAGTTTAATCCTCGTTTGATGTGGCTAAAAAGATATTTTCAATGGACGGCACATGCATGCATGCTAGTGCTAACATCTTGCAGCCACTAAATAATCGGTACTACGGCCATAATGGTAGCAAGCATTTGCCCTTTTGTTTACCACTAATAAGAATAAGTCTTAACGTTAACAGCTTCGGTCTTATTAGGCCTCGCCAGCGCAACGTTTGCTCAAAAACAGATTAGAGTTTCCACTCAAAATAACAAAGACCGTGAATAGTGGATCTAAGTGTTGCCCGCATTTGCTTTCTATGCTATTTGCACTCAGGTATAGTGTACTCATTCGTAATGGCTTCTGAAATTTATTAAAGGAGAACTGAATCCTAAAATTGACTTTTCATCGTTTGAACATTTAGGCATAGTAGAACAACTATATGAAGTTTTTTTAAGCTGTTAGCC
>JAOBBB020019408.1:0-25010 GCA_025331005.2 Zoanthus gigantus | reverse complement strand
AGTACTTGCAGAACTCAGTTCTGTCGTCCTCGAGCTTTTGTTTTGCTCGTTGGCACTTAGCAATAGCTATTACTAGTATAACTATCTAAAGGGATACTGAGGAATTGCCAGTTGGGTTTTCATTTCAAGATGACTCAGTCGCGGAACCTGCTTCGCCGACTTGTGAAAACACTTCAAATACTGGTTGAGTTATTTTAATCTTTCGTTAAATTAAATGATTGAACTTAATTCCTAAAGGACTGCTGATATACTAAATGTTCTAACTTTTTTTTACTTCAAGTTTCAGTTTTGACAGATTTCATTGAATGCTTTGAACACTATTTGCTCGTGAAAACTATCCTGCCCGCTTTAATTTTTAAAAATTCTAATCTTTCTTCATGTACAGCTTTCTGTGATTTCAATTTTAATATATTTGAACCACGCCATGTTATTTATGTATTTATTTAATGTAAAGATTTTTAGCTTATTTGTTTAAACTCTTGCTTCAAGTTTGCCGGTTAAGTTATATGAATCGCGCCCTGCAATGCAGTGAACTGAGATTGCATATTAAAAGTTAGAGACTTTCAGTTCGTGTTTTGTTTGCAAACAAACTCACCTGTAGGCCACATTTAGTTACAAAACTCGCATTTACTTTGTTTTTTAAGTACGTCTGGCATTTATGAAGGCAATTATTCGTCTCAGACGAATTATTCGTTTGTTTAGTGCTTGGAAAAACTGCACTAAACAGACCAACTAAATACGATTTTGTTAACAGCGACTCTATGTTTATCTAGACGAATAATTCGTCTTTCAACAGGGACTATACTTGTAAAACTCATTCACTTAAATTAAACTGGTATAAATAGTGGATGATGGATATCAAATGAAAGTGCGCAGTTGTTAAGATTGACAATATAATACCTAAACATTTCACACAAGTATGTGTAATACTTTTTCTTAGGTGATCTGACTATATTGCATGGTTCACCATTGAAAGCAAATATATTTAAGTATGGATTACTGTTATGATAAAGCGCGTTTGTAAATCCGTCCCGAAGCTTTTGTCTTAATTATAAATTGCATTAACAAAATAAAATTTTTTTAATAAATGGTTATAAAAGGCACAAATGCATAAAAACTGGAGCTTTTATTATCAAAGAACAATTACGTCTGTCTGCAACGAAGATTTAGTTGTGTGTTTGTTAGCTACAACAGCTTTCTGTTTCCTCAAAGAAACTCAAAAATATTTGCATTTACAAAGCTTTTTTACAATGCCATATTGGACAACGGTGCATTATAAAACTTTTTCTTTCGTCATTTATATCCCGCGGTGTGGAGTTTAATTTTTAAACAAGTTTTGTAAATAATGACAATTTCAATACTGCTACGACCTCAACACTGACAACAGCAGATATGACGTGAGTCCAGGCGGCACAGAAAAGTTTTCATTCTTGGCGTCTTCATAAACTGTTTACCAAACGTTTCCACAAAACTATTTTTAAAGAACACAAACATTTTGCTTTTCAAAACGAATCTGCATGCAAATTAAAAGTTTAATACTGATTCTAGTTGTCATATATAACATAAAATTGAATTCAGGAGATTAACTTTCGAAAGTATGTTCTCGCGGGTTGTACTTGGCAAAGAATTTCGATGAAGAAAAAACTTTCTATAGGAATTTTCCTAGATACATGTTAATATGTCTTATACCAACAATTATATTTTCATCTACCATTTTATAAAGATTATTGCTTTTAAAGTAAGCAATTAGATATTTTCAAGTCGTTTTTTTTTAATATGCATGGTTTTAGATATATTAGATATCTTGACATTAATTGATTTTAAAGCCCATAATAACATAATTCTTGTTTAGCCGCGTTTATATTTTAAAATTTAACGAAATACTGACGTCGGCGAGTGTATTAACAAGTTAAAGCTTAACTTCAATAATTAATACAACACAAGACTGGTAACTTTATGATCATAACGTCAAAAGTAGTAAAACCTCGTCTACACGAGCAATTTTACTTAGACAACTTTTCCTTGACAAGGAAAAATTGCTCGCGCAGATTGAGAAAAGTGGAATTTTTTTTCTAGCATACCAGCTGCTTTCGCTTGACAAGGAAAAACTGTCAAGTCTGAAATTTGCTTGTGTAGATGCATGGACAACAAGGAAAATGTGGCAAGTATATTTTTGATTAAATAAGTAAACCGAGACTTTGTCAAGGAAAATTTGTTCGTCGATCGGTCTACACGAGCAAGAAAACCTTGTCAATGGAAAACTGTAAAGGAAAACTTGTTGATCAGCTTTTACGATCAGTAAAAATTCACAAGTACGCGTAAACTTGCCAATGGAAAATTGCTCGAGTAGTCGATGAGGCTTTATTTTAAGGAACTGATGAATCGAGCTTTAGACATTTTGTCATAGCAACCTCGTTTGTAAAGAGTATATTATTTGTTTAATGCTGCTACTTTTGAGTTTTGTTAACAACTCCGTTTTGATAAATAGAAAATGAATTGTCATCTTCACTTCTTGAGTGGGAATCACTTAACCCACTTAACTTTGATGATGTCTTACTTTTATCCGGTTGATTGGAACTAGAATATCAAAAAGTACAACTCACCTTGGTATCTTTTTGTTTCACGGCAGTTAATATTGTGCTCCTTGAGTTGAATTGAAAAAACTTCAAGAGATTTCGTTATAGAGTCAAAGTACTTGAGGTTTGGAGTGCAGTTCCTGAGTCGTCTAAACCGTAAACGTTTTTCAAACTGACTAGAATCAAAGTTCAAAGCTATAAATCGACGACCTTTTGTGCAAGGAGGATTAAGTTTTTCCGGTTGGTTGACGTCCGACTGTTTACGTCTTCGTCTTGGTATGAACAATGAATAACAATTGATCATTACAATCAAGTCATTAATTAATGTAACCAAAATACTGTATTGTGAAAAAAGTTGTATTTTAAAACCCATTTTCGTGCTCCCAAGTTTGCTACTAGCGCGCATGAGCTATCTATACTTGATGTTTAACATTTTAAAGCCACACCGGATCCCACAAGCATCACTTTTTCACTGTTATTTATCATGGGAAATTGAGCCCGTTTGGGATAAAAATGCCGCCACATCAAAGATCTAGCCGAGATCAAGCCCGTCGGTGGTAAGCCCCGGCGCTGCACTTCACTGAAATAACTCTCCATGGATGCTAACTTTTTGGGATTCTAGAATAATTTTTTTGGTAGATTTATAGGGAAATGTCCACTACCAACGGGGCCTTAGTGGCGTTTTTTGTGGCTTCAAGTTAGCTATGTATTAGCTATGTTCATGACTGGCATTTAGCAGGCATTAAGCCAAATCCTAACAAGCAAACATCACGAATTCACTATTTTAATTTAGTTTATTTTATTATTGCATGCCTTAAAGCGTACATCCACTTTGCAAACAGGAGCTTGAACTGAGCTGCTGCCTATTCTGTGTTGATCAACAAGAATTTTTTCATCGGCCTTTCCCGTTTTGGGCGGTCAAGGTTGGCTCAGTTTGTAAGATCTCTGCCTTCCAACCACAAGGTCCCCAGTTCGATTCCGGCTCTGCCGAGATTTGAATATATGTGTGACCTTCTTTTCCGCCCAAGCTAACTCAGCTTTCCATCCTTCCGGGGTAGGTGAATGAGTACCAGTGTCTTCTGGGAGCTAACCTGTAATGGATTAGTGTCCTGTCCAGCTATAGGGGGCCTCAAAGACTCTCATCCACTTTCCCGCCTTTAATTCTGAATGACTACTTGTCATTTTTTGAGCCAAATGATTCTCCATAATAAAAAAAATAGTTGCATGCAGTTTTTTTTCATTATGAGTGTCCAAGCTTAAAATGTCACTGGGCCGAAAAAGTACGGTTTTAGTTCTTTTAGTAGTTAAATGTTAGATGTTAGAACAATAAACTTTAAAAAGAATGTAAGGATGCTTAAAAACGTAGTCATTTTACAGAAAACGTATCCGAAGCTTGACAAAGAGAAATTGTCCTCTCTGTGGCAGAAGTTAAGCAAACTTGCCTGAGGACACACTAGTCATGGTCTGTCAATGTCATGTGTTTGTCACTAAAAATAAAATGGGGCGGATCATAAGTAAAGAGATGTAAGAATAATACTAAAAGAGACAGTGAATGGTGCATGTCACATAGTGGTTAATTTGGCGACACCTCACAATTTGACAACTTTTCAATCTATGAATCAATCAAAGTTAAAACCTCGATCACTGGCATTTTTAAAACAATTATGTGCATGAGTGCTGCAAGTCACACTCGTACAGTTAGGTATCCTGCTGATGAACAGTAACTGTTTTGCATAGATTTATTTTCAGCAAACATATATAATGAAATACTGTTAATAATTTTCATTATCAGCCTGCACACCTATTTACAGATTTCGTTAAGGGAATGACAGGTTCGGTTAAGGTACAAAAATTGCTTGAACAGTGCCAACAAAATGATTAGTCTACCAACTCAACTCGAGAACTTATGAGTTGTTACTCGCAGTGGCAGCCTTAATTTTGGGTTCCTTAATTTTTTCATCAAAGGGCCCTCATCTTTTCTTTCTACGAAATCTCTTTCACCAAAACAAAACCAACCACACGGTTAACCTGGATAGTCACAATCTTGTGTTGTTCAAGAACCTAATTAAGAGGCAAATTGCAAGAAACTGCAGGTCATGCATATACTATCCCGGAGGGACAGAAATTAAAACGTCAGTGTATATATCCGCTTTCCCAGATATTTTGTCATTTGAGAATTTATACTTTCTAAAACACTTGTCCCAGAATTTATAAGCTATATAAAGTTATTGAAAAATCCACGTTTATTAAACATGTCTGCCTGAAGAAAGCGCTGAATGACTATGTCTACTGTTTATTTATAACGAAATACGGGACTAACCAGGCGCGCGCTCTATGAAGCACATCTGGAGAAAAATGCGCCTCCTATAAACATTTAATTATAAAATATTGATGTATGGATCCGAGTGCTGGAAGATGACAGCTGGCAGACATGAAGCCGAGTGCGAAGCATTCCAAAACCGATGCCTGAGGAGGATACTGCGAGTGTTCTGGCCGAACTAAGATCAGCAACCAGGTACTGAGGGAAAGAACCCAAACCCAGACGATCAAAGAAAGCATAAAGATTAGAAGATCGCGACACATCGGTAATTTCCTAAGGAAAGGAAATGAGAAAGACCAAAAGGTGGCTCTCACTTGGACACCTGAAGGCAAACGACAGAGAGGAAGGCCAAGAGAAACCTGGAGAAGGTCAGCAGAGAAAGAAAGGAACGAGATGGGGTGGCCGAGCTGGAGGACAGCAGAGGAAGCCACCAGGGAAAGGCCAAGGTGGAGAGATCTGTGCCTCGCATTATGCTCCTCGAGGAACGAAGAGGATAGATGAGATGATGAAGTATCGTGTTCTTCTCTGGACAAGAAAACACATTGAATTAAATTTAATTCATTTTTCTTAGGCGTGAAGCTAGTGCACAAAAGGGCAAGATACAGCGGTTTGAGATCCCAAAAAATTTATTACATCTTTGATTCAAAGAGAGTTCTTTTGCGCTCAGAGAACGGAAGGTCGTGCTATAAATTCTCTACGAATGGAGGGGGAGTGTTGGTTTGATAAGCCAAGAGAGAATTTAAGGTTATAGATATATAGCTCTTCTTGAAAGTAAACTGTTGTATGTTGTCTTTTAACTGTTGGGTGATAGGAGACTGGAACTAGCCTCTCCAGACCTCTTGATCGAATTGCCAAAACTCAGGAGCAGCCTGTAATATTTCTGGTTTTTTTCAAAGAGAATCCACGTGAGATCATGGTTCGGCCAAGTAAGTTTTGGAAATTAATAAAATACAAGTACATTGGATGAAGTTTAACCGAACTAACTCAAATTTTATGATTCCTTGTTCAGAGAAACAGAGCAAACGTATGCCTGCGAGGAAACGTTACAAGATCCAGCGAAAGGTTTGCGTGTCGTACCAAAAGTACGAAAAAATAAGTTTGTCTTGTATCGTAAACTTGATTAGAATTAATGTATTATAATTTGGAAATTGTTACTTAATTCCCTCTCACTAAATTTAAGAGACGGTAGTAGGTCGTATTTCATATATCTTTAACTCTGCTATTCAAACTAAGCATCGCTCTTAGAACCTTTCTTTGAAAGGTAATGCAAAATTTTACCTAAACTATTTTTAAAAGCAAGCTCAAATCGTTACATGCTGCATGAACTTTATGAGGTTAGGAACCGTGTTTCTTTAAACCGTTGTTTACGCTGTAAAATATATTAGCGATTATGAGTGTTTATATGATTTACCGCCGTCTGGTTAGCCTAGTAGTTGGTAAGGTGCCACTTTACCATGCGGGAGGCTCGGGAGTGCTAACGATGGTGCCCCCAATTAGCAGGCCTCTTACCAGCTAAACAAACTTGACACCAGAATATAGTCATTATTATTATTGCATTGATGAATAGACTCTTTTTAATTATCAACCGAGTCACGAAACCACAGATGTTAAACAAAGCCGCAGGTTATTTTAGGTTTCCTTATTTCACCCTTGGGTCAATTTTCATTTCACTGACCGTGGCTATAATTTTTAAGAAGTTTCATTTTTGCAGTGATGTGAATTGTGTGATGCAAATTGTGAAAATTGTTTCATAATGTTCAGCATTCTTTATCGATACTGACCTAAGCATAAAAAAGGAAAAAAGCAAAATTTCTGTACCATCATCATCATTCACATTTTAAATGTCTATTTTCCTTGCTTGTATGGGTTAAACAGATTTCTTAATAGCTATTTTCCACCTGATCATTTTGATTTTGTACCAGATCACAATCATTATCTATGACTTGGTATCAAGTCTCTCGAGGTCTACCCTTTGTTGTTTGCCCCTCAAAAAATATATCACGTCATTTCTTCACCACACCATTACAGCATATCTCTACATGGCCAAACCACCTCAGTCTGCCTCTTCTAATGCTGTTCCATCCCCTAAATAAAATAAAATTGACTATTCCTTGGTTGGTTAACCTGCCATGCTAAGTGTCTATCAATTGTGTGACTTTATTTTGCCCCAAAGCTGATGACTTAGCTTTCTCTTGGCCAGTAAATGTTCAGAGTATCAGTGTTTGTAGGGAGCTAATCTGAATGGGTGTGTTTCCAGTCTGGGGAAAGTGAAAGATTCTTCTGCTTTAAACAACAGATTCTGGAGAGTGCTCGCTCCATGGGCTGTTAAGCTTGTAGAGTATTTAGCTTAATCTATATTAACTGGTTAGCACTGATAAACCCTCATGATGGCAGCAAGGAAACATCACAACCATTAATTATAATACTGGAAAGAAAATATACTGATCACAACCTGATTTTCGAGTTAATATATATAATAACACTAATATTCTGTTTCTTTTGATTCGTAACACTACTATTAACCAAACCATTCCTTTATAAAAAAAAAACTTGATAATTTTGTAAATAAAAGGTAGTAAAAAATACAGCAATTTTAAACAGGATACTGTTTATCAGATGTAACACTATATTACACTACTATTACATTGCAGATAGTTTATGTTAAGTGTATCATTTGGTAAATCAAGATTTTTTTATCATTTGGTTAAAATTGCTGTACATGGCATAAAAATCTTTTTAAAGTTACTCTAAGTTGCCCTGCTATTGGGTCTTGTGTTTATAGGTAAAGGAACATTTGCGAAAAACAAGAAAAGAGTCCAAAAAACATGGACATAAAAGTAAGCAAATAATTATAAAATTAATTGTTGTTAATTAATAATTTAAAGAGGTTAACAATTTTTGTGTTGGTATGATAACTAGTACTTAGTGTAGTTTTCTAGATTTACAGTTATTATGATTCATGATTGTTTACTGATGTTTAAAAATAATTTATTATGAATTGGTAAGGTGGAATGACATCTCAGTTTTAACCATCAAAGTCTGAAATTAATAGTAGTCCACTAGTCCAAACACTACTAAAAGTTAGACGGACTAGTAAACTTGTGTTCAGATTAGTCCTGGTGTATTATTAGCAAAAATAATATTATTATCTTCTACCATGAATAAAGAATTGTCTGAACTCCCTTCTATTTAGCACTTCATTTTATTACAAATGTATGTTTTTTTTTCTGTCTGAAAGTGACTTTCTCCACACGCCACATCAGTTGACTGATTGTGTGGCACAGCCACTTCGGTTCCACAGGAAATGAAAAAGCATTACACTTGGTGGAGTAGTGTACTGAAAATTAATGGCCGGTGCTGTAATGTAAATAAAACAAGCTGATAAAGTCTTTTTTTTTGTCTAGTAAAAAATGGGAAGGACAGGTAAACCTATCAGTGATTACTAGACAAGTCCAAATGTCTAGTCTAAAAAAATTCCTATTTCTAACCCTAACTATAAATTAAAATACTGTAGATATCTTCAAAGACATGTATTTAGAAAATCATTCCTAGGATTTTTTCCATATTTCATAATAAATTTTTGTTCTTCCAGCATTCAACTGCTTGACATTTTTACATTTTATGACAATTAATTGGTCTTGTTGAGAAATAAATATCTTTATGTTGCTGGGATTCTGTTGTCCCAAATGTGGCAGGACAGAATGCTTCAGTTGTAAACAAAAATGAACTTTTAGAAAATTCTTAAAATCTTCTTTTTTAGAGTTAAAGAAAGATCCAGGGATTCCAAACTTGTTTCCCTTCAAGGAGCAAGTGCTGCAACAAGCAGAGGAAAGAAAATTAAAGGTAATATGATTAGGTCAATCCATGCCAAATTAACCAATGACCCACACACTTTAGACGTAGATTTTTACTGTCAGTAATTATTGATTAACACCTAATGAATTAATCTCAAATTTTAGGCATTTCTGTTAACAAATTTTGACTATAAGTATCACTGTAAGTTCTTGTTTTGGTATAACCAATAATAATTTGGCAACTCTAGATCTGTAACTTTAACCTAAACCCAGGTACAGTAGCTACAAACCTGAATTTCACACTTGTCGTCTGACCAACCTTGGGTAAAGGAGACAAACAAAGCAAGGTTTTGTTCTTTTATATAATTTCTGATTTAACTGGGAGCATTGATGAGCTTGACTTTTCAATGCAAATTAATATTTGTAGCAAGAAGAGGAGAATCAGAGAAGAAAACAACAAAGACAAAAGCTTGTGAACAAGAAAAGAAATCTAGAAAGTTTGCAGCAGGATGCTGCCAAGAGAGCGAAAGAGTTTGAAAGAAAGGTAAGAACTAAAAATGTACCTAACTTGTATATGAATTTACATACTTTAGGTAATTATTCTCTTGAGTTTTATATTAACATGCTACTAAGGCAATTGTTATTTGGAATGTATTCTACCTGACACATTTTTTTATAGCTGTAATTCAATGCCCAAAATGCTTACTTCTTGAATGATACTTTAAATCTTATTAGATGCAGTAATTTTGTTGTAGCTATTGTATGCTACTGGGAAAACTTAAGTGTGTTTTTTACACCTTAAAGCAAAAGCAAACACTGGACAGGAGTAAGATAGTGGAAGAAGACATGAGGAAGTTGAACATCATGGAAGATATGGTGGAGGATGGACATCAGTGGAAGTGATTCACGACTGACACCAGGGTTGGGACACTAGGAATGTTAAACAAAGATGATGATGGTGGTGGTGGTGATGATGATGGTGATGATGATGGTGGTGATGATGATGATGATGATGATGGTGATGATGATGATGATGATGATGGTGGTGGTGATGATGATGGTGGTGGTGGTGGTTGTATAGACTGCACAGAAAATATTTGAAATAAATGCACTTATTTACTAAATGTACAATTATTATAATGTTTTGTTACAGGTTGCACTGAAAGAAAGCATGGGAAATAAAGAACACAATGGAGCTAAAATGGGTATAGATCAGTTCAAGCCATCATTGAATTAATAATATGTAAAATAAAACAATTACCATTAATTTTATTATTATAGTTACTGTATTCAATTTTAATCCACACTCACTTTTAAACTGCATCCCCCATTTTGATGTAATGATAGCAGAGTAGCATCATGGTCGGTTTGTTTGGGAAATACCTAGTTGTAAACTGCATCCCATTTTTTAATAACAGAAATTTCTAAGCAACAAAATGACCTGATTTCAAAACAAAGTTTTGGCACAAATAAAACATTGAAACTGTGCATTTAAAAGCAAACCATGTGTGGACCAGTGAAAATTGAAATCAGCATTCACATTTTAAACTTCTAATTTCCATGCTTGTGTGGCCATGGGCTGGACGGGTGTTTTAGTGGCAGGCTATGCTCCACTCAGTTTGATTTTGTGCAAGATTACAATCAATCTTCAGAGATCTTTTAAAAATCTCGATTATCAACTTGGTACCAAGTCTTTCTACATTCATCCTTTCTTTGTTGCCCCTCAACAACTGCATTTCTTCACCATGCTATCATCACTGCATTTCTTTTAATGGCCAAACATCCTCAATCTTCCTCTTCTAATGCAGTTTCTAATGCTATCAAGAAGTAAATTTGCTAAGATGATAAATTGTATTCTGTCTTACATACTTCAAATATATCAAATTTATAAAATATGTAATTAGTAAACATTTATTTTGTAATTTAATAAAATTTTCTCTATATCTTTATCAAAAGTGTGGAAAGAATAAGATTTGCACTTGTTCTGATGGTTGGAAACAATCATTACTAACCAAACCATGCTTTTATTTAAAAAAAACTTCAGTGGATAAAGTTGTAAATAATTAATGGAAGTTTTGATATTTAACATAATGAATTATAGTTTATTAATTCCATTAAAGGCGAAGTAAAGAAGTCTACTGTGTAGATGTTTGTAATATTACTGTAATTATGTACAGAAATCAGAGATAACTTAGGCTCTCGATCAGCCAGTGGGCTATTTCAGTGCAAAAGGAAATAGCTAACTTTTGTTCTCAGGCAGTTCTCAAAGAAAACTTGATTTGTGATAATTATTATTTTTACAAGAAATGCTATTAAAATTAATGTTCAATCTGGTTTATTTATATTTAGAGGGTTCTTTAAAGGCATATTACAAGGAATTTAAGAAGGTAAGGAGCACTAAAGACCATGGTCAACCGAAGCAGGAGGTGGGTTGGGAAGCTGGCAAGGGGAGGGGTTGGGGAGTTGGCAGGGGGAGGGTTTAGGGAGCTGGGAAGGGGAGAGGTTAGAGAACTGGCAAGAGGAGGGGTTGGGGAGCTGGCAGGGGAAGGGGTTGGGGAGCTGGCAGGGTAGAAGGTGGAGAGCTGGCAAGGGGTTGGGTTGGGAGCAGGAAAGGGGGTTTGTTCAGGATCAGGCAGGAGGATGACAGGGGGAGGGATTGGGAAACAGTCAAGTCGAGGGGTTTGGGAAGTGGCAAGGGGAGGGGTTAGAGAGTTGGCAAGGGTTGGTATACAGGGATAATTGGCCATATACAGTAAGTCCTGGTATACTATAAATTCCCTTCTCAGGTAAATTTGGCCCTGCAGATAACTGAAGACAAACTTATTAAGCACTGTCATCAAAGAAACAATTTTCATTCTTGCCAATGCATTGTTTATTTGAAACATTTTGAAAGTGTCTATATCAGTTCTGGGTTTTTTGTATAAATTATATAAAATGCCTTTATCCTTCTTATGGTGAAGGCAAAAAAAACAATTTGATTAAGATGGTTTTTTTTTTCATAGTGTAATTTGCATTTTTTCAGGTTTTGAAAAATCACTTCTGGTGTCAGCTTGACTAAGTGATGGGAGGCTGGTAACTACCATATTATTTTCTGGTCTGTGATTTCAAAAGCCAAATTTAAATTTCTTGTAAAATATGGTAGCGAGGTGTGTTGTAGCTAATGTAAATTCAACAGATATATAGAAACAGGACCGTTATTCTAATAAAGAAAATAAACATGTTATCAATGCAGGTTGAACTGAATGGAAGTTGAGACTTTTGCCTTGATACCCTCAGAAAAATGTTATGCTGCCTTGGTGCTGGCCTCCTCAAGTTTGTTTTTAATTGTCCTGGCGCCCTGCTACAACAAATACGTTTGTGGCAAAAATTGCTGTGCCCTCCGAGAATGCCAGTTTGAGGCCTTCAGCCCTAATCAATCATGCTTAATTTTTTTTTATAATTTCAACTTAACCACCTCGAATTTTCTTTAACGTAATGCGTACATGTTTAGTGTGTTGATTATTTGAGAGATCGTACATTCTAATGAAACGTTTTGGTCATATGGCAAGAAGAGGTATAGAGAAATATTACGAAAAGAGTGGCTGAGCTTGTTGTTGATAGTTAAAATTGACCAGAAAGACTGAAAAAAACCTAGTGGGCTTTACCTGGGGAAGAGTGTGGAGACACCACTGCTTACAAGTGGTTGATCTTGGGGACCTGGGAAGTAGCACCACTTTGCAAGAAGGATTGATGATCATTATGTTGATGATGTAGCTGCAATTTTTTACATTACAGGTTGTTGATAATGCTGATGTCATCCTAGAAGTACTGGATGCCAGAGATCCTATTGGCTGCCGTTGCCCCCAGGTGACTTGAAATGAATGTTCTTACTGGTTCTTGCTGTCTCCTTACAAACGAGCCATTTTTTCCAAGACCAATCATACAGTATTGGCATCATTGCTTGTCATTCTGTCTTCAATGAATACTTGCTTTACAATGGCTGCTATTTAGCTAGAAGCTAATTTAACGAGGTCTGCAGGTCTGGAATAAAAAGAATATAGGAATAAAGAATAGTTTACAAAATCAAGATTACTTAAAACTACGTCATGGAGCTTTTATATAACAAATCTGAAGGTATCAATTCTACATTACTGTCTGAGAGTTTTACAAAAAAGAATTGAGTGTGTTTGCACCATTTATCTGCAATTTCCTCTATCTGATTCTGATTCCTTGGAAGGAGAATAAAAATATTGACAAAATTTCCTGCACAGTACAGTAAACATTACAGATATACAAAGAAGCACCAACAAAGAAATTATTTGGATTCAAGGAATGGGTACATTATTTATCATAATAATTTCACATTATCAATAAACTACAATTTTTATTAGTCACTACCCGATCAGAATACTTTGACAGGCTTTGTAACATGGCCTGTGAGTGTGGGACTAAACAGTTGTATCAAACCCACAAAATTGTGTGCAGTATGGAAGTAAAGTGTTGGCAAAGCCTTTCAAGAAGACTTGGGTGAGAAATAGAATTGGTATAAATGCGGGTTTATTCGTTGAAACTAAAGATTTTAGATTAAAATAATTTGATCAAATTGTTTTCAGGAAATTTATCGTTTAAAACGGTCGGGGAGGTTCCACTCATGGAGTGGTCAAACTAAGTGCAAGATGTTCTTAGCTTAGCTTCCACCATTCTTTGATGATCAAAACATGCCGAGCCTTGGCTGTATGGTAGTATCCCTTGGTTTCTGAAAACCTAAACATTTTCCTTCTGGCTGCTAAAATAATAATTCGGGTAATAATAATAATAATAATAATAATAATAATAATGATAATAACTGGGTAGCTGGGTAGTGAAAATATTGCTCGAAAAATTACTCACCTTTTTATTTCTTTTTCTTGTCAGAAACATTCTATTAGTTTGTTTGCTGCTAGTTATATAAATATTCTTATCAATCTTTGGAGAACTGTTATCATTAGATATGTTTGGTAACTTTAGTTTCCTAAAAACTGTATGTTCTTTTTCACGTGCAGGTGGAACAAGCAGTTTTATCTTCAGGACCAAATAAGAAGCTTGTTTTAGTTCTTAATAAAATAGGTAATCAAACTTCTAAATCGATTGTCTCACGATTTTTTATCGGGAAAACAGAACGTTTTTTGACCGATATCTACAACTCTTCATTAGGCAGTAGAGTAGATGGCATGATTAGTTCGCTGTATATACATCCCTTGTTCAGTGTTCCTTGTCCTGATTGGCTAACGTACTTTATTCATTCTGTCTGACTGACCACGTTGCGTGATTGGATAGATCTCTTGTGTTTTGAAATGACCAGTGTGCTTTCATTTGTGACGGAGTTTTCAAAAAAAAAAAAGTCAAAAAGTCAAAAAAGTATTTATTCATGCTGTTCTGGACAGCCTACCGTATTCTGCAGGTATCGTATACCAATGAGAATCCCTGTCTATAATATTGTCTTCTGTTTGGACACGGCAGATACCTAGGTGCAGTCTAGGGAGACATCTCCTATTCCTTCATTCTTGTACCAGGCGTCCTGCCTCTGATATAGTCATTGCATTGTGATCCTGTAAACAACTTCTTTTTGTCTGACTGACAGTACTAGATGTTTTGATACCATTGTTTCTGACCTAAAGATGGTTCCATATTCCTGAGACAGCTTTGCAATTTCTGTGAAACACCAGCCACATCGAAGACTATTGCAATACAGTAGCTCTGTAGTTTGATCACGCGTTTCTGTATCCGGTCTGCTTTTGCTTCTTTTCTCGAAGAAAGAGAGTGGATATGCATTGAACAGAAAGGCCGATGTGATATGGTTGTTTCTCTGTCATTTTGGTTCTGTGTTGCGTTACGAAGTGGTGAACACACTTGACAATACCATGCTTTACTAAGATTCTTCACTAAATCCATATTGGCGTTAGTATTGATCTTATTTTTTTTTCTTCACAACTGCATGTTTCTACAGTTAGAGATATCACATGGTGTGTGCTACGTGCTTGTAAACGGCCAATAAACTTGGCTCTAAGGCCTTGGTAATATTAGACTATACTGTCTGTTAACTTTTTTCAGCTTAAATCGCACTTGTTGGCGTTCGTAATCACTGTAATTATTAACCAATTACAAAGAACTAAATGTTTCAACTGCCAGTCACATCTCAAGAAAAGATGACGGAATCAAATCAAACTTATACACTATACACCTGTTACTTTCCAAATCACACTACAGTAGGTCAGACCAGTTTGCACTCCCTTTTAAGTAGGTTTATAATGAATTATTTATTCAGTTAAAGCTGTGGGCTAAAATAGTTACTGGTTAAGAATTTAAGTCATGCGGTATCTTTAAAAGCCGTATATCTGTAGATTAACCTATTGTTTTTACAGATCTTGTACCAAAATCAATTGTCGAAAAATGGTTAAAGCATTTAAGAAATGAATTTCCAACAGTTGCATTTAAGGCTTCTACTCAAGTACAAAAACAGCATTTGGTAAGAAAATTGGCATGTTTTTATTCATGGCAAATAAAAGTTAGTTTTAACTGGTCAGAAACGTTATTGTACTGTACTGCAGGTTTACATGTATTATTATAAATTATGTTTTAAGGACATTAACTTATTTCTAATTGGATAATTGTTTTTACCTGGTTATGAAGTCTTGGAGACCATGTTTTATTTCTTTTATAAAATTATTATTTTTCGACTTAACAAAAGAAGTTGATATGCGAAGCTTTTATCTATAGTTTTATTTCCTTCGTGAAATTATAAATTCTCACAGCTTAGAAACAACTAATCATATTGCTCACACATATCATTTTTCTGCTTCATAGCGTTATGAAAATACACTTGTTGACCAATCAATGCTCACAAACTTTCCAAATTGTATTATAATGCATTTTGAAATGAACAGTATCACAATATTATCTATATGTTTTTTTTTCTCTTGTACAATTCCATGTAAAATTAATTTTGAGTGGACCGAGTACTAAACAATACCTATTATTTTATTCTCCTTCAGTACTTTGTTAAGAACAACTGCAGTGCAACTTACTGCATTGGAGAAATACTGAAGTAAATAAGCGTCGATGAATTGATGATAGAACATAATCACTAGCGGTTTAGAAGAGACTTTTTGTTGATATTTAAGTGTTTAGCTTCGAGTAATTAAAATAATTAATTTTGTTAAAGTTTTTGAAACAATTCTACTTTTCAAAACACTCTTGCAAAAAAAAAAAAAGATCTTGAAACAACCTAGCCTACCATTTTGGTCTACAAACTGAAGTCCTCCTCTTTGAAGATTTGTTTCTCACCTCATTTTCAGAGCCAAAGTAAAGTGTCTGTCTCGTTAGCTACGCAAGAACTTCTCTCCAGTACAGCCTGTGTTGGTGCAGACATGATCATGAAACTTCTTGGTAATTATTGTCGGAACAAAAATATTAAAACCTCAGTTACAGTTGGTGTTGTGGGTAAGTGTTAGGTTGATATTCATTTAGATATTTATAATCTATCTGTATTATTTTAGTTGTCAATTTTCTCCTTATTCAATCCCAAGTTGTGCTGGTTAGTTCAAGAATGATCATACAGTACGAACTTTAGTTGCAAGTCCCTCCTCCTCCCCAGTGTTCATGATGTCTATCCTAGATTGATTTTTCTTTCACCAAGGGTATGTTGCCAGCTTTCTCTTAAAGTGTTAAATTGTTGTCATATGGTATTCTTTCTAATAAATCGCTCGGTAACCGACTAGTAGAATTGGTAAAACGTCAGAATCAATGAAAAACGAGATATTTCAACTCATTCGTTGGTTACATTTTTACCTTCTCTTTGGGAAACGAAAATGATTGACTTGTACATTGCTGTCTTTGTTTCGTTTTATTAAATAACAATTTCTCCTGGCTACAGAAGAGATCCTAATGTTCAGAATTAACGGATATTATTACTGTTGGTTGACAATTTTGGATTAATATTAAGGGGATTCGACTGTCAGCTCAAGGGAGCTCGACTGGACCACTTTAGAACTCCTACTCTCAAGACAGAAGTGGGCAGAGCAAGTTTTAAAAAGCAAAGGGCAGGTTTTAGAGGCTTATCATTTAGTATTGTAATTAGCAGCCATTCAAATATTGAAGGTATCCCTCAATCCATCAGTTTTGATGCTGGTATCATTGTAAACCTGGCTGAGTTGACAAGAGTTGGCATATAGATATTATAGAAGCGGTATTCTTGGGTCTCACTAAGTCCACGAGGATATAACACAATGGCAGATGGAGGTCAAATAATGAGATTCAAACTAGATTTTAATGAGATTCTTTTGTATAACTGACCACCATGTATGCTAAACTGGAACCTTATGAATACCACCAATGGAAACGAAGTTATGAAAGATCTTCAAGGATATCTATACGCAGTGTAAATAAAAAGCGCTTTTTAAGCTACTGCAATAGACATGCAATGTGAAGAAATTTAGTGAATCTTGATTAGAGCGTTTTGTCTGTGTGTTCTATAGATCCAATTTTAAACCAGTACTACAAGCTACTTCATAGTAGCTTGTAACATTGACATTTAATTCCTCAATATCACCAAAACATTTTAGAAGGTTGTACGAAAATAATAGCGGCAAAAAATGTCATATGTATTTTACAATCGAAACTTCTGAACAATGTTTTGAAGTTTTATGGGCTACCTGTGGTATTTGATGACTTGCTGGGCTTCCTGTTTTGATGTTACGGACTTATTTACCCAGGAGAAAAAATATTGGCTACTGACTATCGACATAGTAGCCGCAAAATTGCAAAAATGGAGCCAGTAAAAAAATACAGGTCTCGCAGTGGGATTCAAACCCATAACTTCTGCGTTCCACTGATGCTACTGAGGTTAAATCTCGATGAAACACCTCCTATGCAATTGCTTAAGTTGTGTAATATATTTATGATATCATTCTTACACCCTGTACAAAGTCTAACACAATAATCGTAAAAGTAGTATTGTTTTTTTTAATGAAAAATCAAGAAATTTATTGGACCACCTCATGCTAGAATGGGAATCCATTTCTAGGTTTGAACGGAGGCTAATGAAACTCAAAACTCCTTTCTGTCAGATGAAATACGAGAGTTATCGAAAAGACAGAATCGACTAGCTGTATTAATTTAAACTTCATTTATTGATGAAAATTTCAGATATTTACGATCTTGATTGAAATATAAAGACTGCTAACTTGTTTAAAACTTTGTAATCAGTTGTTCTCCTTTCAACTTTTACCTGCCATATGGTTTATGGAAATACTGAAACTACTGTAATCTCTCTTAGAAAAATGTGACCCTTGGAAAATACTCTGAGAAGGGAGTCTAAATTTTACTGTTAAGCCAATTTCTGGTCTTTGCCTTAACTCTCTTCTGTAATTATCTAGCGTTTTATAGCTATAGAGTTTGCAGTACAATTATCGGGATTGAGTTTAGTACAGCGGTTGAAGTTAATTCATGATGCAATGTAATGTTGAAACAAAGAGTGAAATTGCATTCTTTAGTCACCTTCATTAAATTTGTTCACATTGTATTTGCAGGTTTTCCTAATGTGGGCAAAAGCAGGTAATAAGTTGTCTTGTATAGAAATTTTTAACCCGTCAGCAAGTCTCCCTTAAGTACTGATTATTGTTGCAGGCCTTTCCTTGGCTTTGAATGATAGTTTCCGTGTAGCCATATCTGTTGTAAGTGTTGTATCGAAGTTTTTACACAACCCATACGATTATCCAAAAATTTCTGAGATAACATTGTAACAACCTTTGCGCCCTGGATCGTACATTCACTTTTGATAAACACAGTACGTCAGAAATATCCTTTGATAAAAACATCCAATTTTCGTGACAAAGTGAATTATTCTTAACTATCTTGTGGACTGTTGAGTCAAATGGTCTCAAAATGGCTTGGATATTTGCGTGTTTATTTGGGCAGTAGTAGCGTAAAATTTCCATATTATGCTACATTTCCGTGTAATACAAAATAATCAAGTTCCCATCAACCGTATTTGTCTTAACATACATGACGTTTTCCAGTTAATATGCACGTAATTGCATTTTAGTTGTTCTTTGAAGATTTTGGTATCAGATTGGTTTCCATTCCGCTCTGAATCTCTCATATGTTTTCTGAGCAGCTTCTCCGAGGACGACGATATTCGACCAAAACTTGATTATGGAATGTTGGACTTACATTGAACTGTTTATCCCGATAATAATCGTAATAAGACTTTTATCAGCAAGTTATAGTTTATTGTTTTCAAATCTCACCTAGGTTTAAGATTTCCGTGAAAGAAATTTATCGGATTCACGTGATCACACGGAATCAAAGGTTATTGGATCAATTTTCATACCACTCTTACATCCAGCTATTTGGTATAATAAGTAATTATGTACGAAACGAATCCGGTATCGTGTGAATGGGGCCTCATTTGGTTGCATAGTGTGCGATTCCTGCACTTTGATCGACTTCTTGATTTTGCTAAAACCCCTCCAGCACAAATGATACACACTAAAGTGAGCTAAACTTCATAACCGCTTATACTGCTTAGCCTAAATCAAATGCAATATTTTCCTTTTTGCAGCATAATAAACAGTCTTAAAAGGTCCCGAGCCTGTACAGTCGGAGCATCACCTGGGGTTACCAAGTGAGTTTCATTTTACTAAACTAAATAACTGTATTCTCTGATCTGTACGAACAAAAACTAATATCAAAACTTTAAGAAACGTCATTTAATGCTGCAACAAAAGATAAAAGTTATAGTGATGTGGCTGGTGTAGTTGGTAAGATCTCGGTCCCAGTCTTCCTGTTCAATACCGGACTGTTATTGTATGTAAAATTGTATGTAAAATAATCTTTTAAAAATGGCAAAAATGAAAATAAAGAAAGAATTATTAAAAGGGTGTTTAGAATTTTGAATCATATAAAATTATACCGCCGTAGGACAACATAACTTTGCAAACTATAGTTATATTTTAAAAACTTTGCAATTCGCTAATCGTTTCACAGTGCAGAAATTGAACGCTGAATCCTTTTCAAGAGTAGATTAGTAAGAAACCTTAAAACAGTTGCCTCTGTTTTGAAAAACTGAAACGTGTATGTAAGTTTCCCAACTATAAATACACTACTTCTCTTTCCCGCATATTGTAATTTAGATAAAGGCGACGGGAGTGTTCCATTTTGTTTTAGAGGGAAGCTGAATCCCAAAATTAATTTTTGATATCTTAAACTACTTGCCTTGGGATTTAAGAAATGTATTTTTTTATAGTGATTTCTCGATTCATGCCCTTAAAAATAAAAAACAAAATGTGATAGCTCTGACTAAGAGAGACACTATACGTAGGCCCGCGATCTAAAATGGTGCAAATGGCTCTCACACACTAGCCTGTTTAATGTCATGATAAATGTTTTTTTGTTATTTACCAAAGCAACCAATATCCATTTTCGCGTGCTCTGATTGGCTTCCGTAACTCACGATATCCAAGATTAGTCTTAACCTAGCAGGTGAATAGTACTTTTCGCGCGCTCTGATTGGTTCATCAAACTCCGAATATCCTGTGCTATTCACTTCGGTCACTCATCCGTGAAAAAATGGCCTCCCGTTTCGCTTCAATCTCGGAAGAAATTTTTAAAATAAACAAGGAAGGAACCCCTTAAACACAAAGAAAGCTACAAAATTTGGTGTTTCAGTGTTTAATGGTAAGTTTTTTTCGCTTAGAAGAGCTATTTGCTTTGTTTCTCAGCCGGCGGCTGAGAAAAACTATCGGCATTTCAAGTTTGTTTACAAATCTTTCTATTCATCCATGTCCATATAAACATCAAGAAAAATACAATGTTTAACAGAAGAAAATACTTTTTGCGGCATGGTTTGAGCAACAAAATGAATTTGAAACAGCTATCGAGGAAATGAATACAACTGAACTGAACAAGTGCCTCGAGAAATTTTACGCGTCGGCAAGAAAACAAGATGGTACGCATTACAACAAGAAGTCACTTACTTCAATTCGTTCAGCACTGGACCGGCATTTGCGAAATCCTCCCTACAATAAGCCTTTTTCTATTATTGGCGACAGCTCCTTCTCTGGTGCCAATAAAACATTAAACAACCTTCTTAAAACTCTGGCAAAGACCGGTGAAATAGCCCCAAGTGTTCATAAAAGTCCTCTTACAAAGAAGCAAATTCCAACTTCTTCTTGGGAATCCAAGATGGATAGCAACTGTTGAGTGGGCACAGCTCTGGCCATTCTGCATCAAAAGGGGCCATTCGAGTTAGAGTTGTTAAAAGTAAATGTGCAAGTTTGGCTAAGGTAGTAAGATCACTAACTTCCACATATAAAAGCCTCACGCTCGATCCTGGTTTCCTTTTGCTACAACGCCCGTGGAAAGGGGCGCTTAGCCATTACTCTAGTCTCTTACTCTCTCAATCTAAAAGACCTTCATCTTAAAGTGGTTAAGAATTAAAAAACAAGTTTGGCTTAAATGCTAGTTTAAGTTCTCAATACCGAAAAAACCAGTTTTAAACAAGCGAATGCACTTCTATGTATTATTATGCCGGGTTAAGATCTTGAAAACTGCACTTCTTCAAGGTGTCTTCAAGGTGTCTTCAATTTGCGCTCGGATTTTAACGGTCAGATTTTAACGGATATGACATAGCAAGTGGTTCTGAGTTTTCAAATGTCATGATGGAAAAGAAAGCAAAGAGAGCTTAAAAGAAAAAGGGACTTGGTAACAGATAGAATGTTTTCTATTAGACATTTCTCATCTTTCAACAAAGCACGCAAGAAGAAACAAGCAATATCGCGTCTAGATGAAACCACTGGCTACGTCATCAGAGCCAATTTCGTCACCAGTCTCTCGAGACACCTGTCTAGCCTTTTTTAGCTACTTTACGCAGCAAAAAAACTGTTTTTAAAAATATTTTATTTCGTATTGAGGGTGTTGTAGGCTTTCATTTTCTGCAACAATACTTATCTCATCTTATAAAAACTGAATCAAACTTGCCGGTTTGCCCTTTCTTCTTTATACAAAGTGGACATGTTTGGCATTTGGTTATTTCTAACGAGATCTGTGAGAAATATCGACCCCTAAGGAAAAACGTGAAAACAGGTCATCAATTATTAAAAATCAGCTAACAAACAGGTAAAAAATCTTTTTTTTTTCTTAAAACGGACTGAACGTTTTCAAACTATTTTAGTTCATAACTCTGATGATGAACTAAAATAGTTCGAAAACGTTCAGTCGATTTTAACTAAAAAAGAAACGATTTTTTAATCTCGGCGAATTATAACAGGTCATCAATTATTCATTACCGTAATACAAGATAGTTTTGATGGTGTAGGCTAAAAGAAAAGTACAAAATATTTAGCTTTCTCTGGCCTGTCTCTTTAAGTATAATCTAGGGGGTGGGAGTGGGGAGTTTGTCATGTTCGTGAGTATGAGGATGGTGAAGGTGACAGGTAAAACGATGATGGTGTATATTTACCATGATCAAGTTATGGATATGATGAGGTTGATAAACTCAAATTAATGGAGCAACAAATATTAGAAATAAACAAATAAATAAATAAATAAATAGATAAATAAAAAAAACACAACACTAAATCTGCAAAAATACCTTACCTTTTTTAAATTTGGAAAGAAAACGCTCATCATTGAACGATTATTCCTGTTGGCAGATATAAAGCAATAATTGTCATTGGAGATCACCAACATTTAGTCTTAGATCGTCTGCTACAGCGGCTCACATACATTTATGATATTAAGAAAGCTCTCGGTAGAACAGACAAACCACACAACATCAGGATCACATGATGCGAGGGAATATGAAAGTGAGATGAAAAGAACATGCTTTGTTGGTAAATATGATTTTTGAAGAAGAAAGGAAGAAATCACGTCAAGCAATTAAGGCACTCTTGTTAGACATATATACACATCGTACACTGCATATACAATAGCAGCCTTCCTTCTTCACTCATGAAACAAAAATGCATAGCAAAAGTTACGGTGCGTGTGAGATACGGAAGAACTTTGAAGTTGAGTGTAAACATTTAATATTTATCAAAAAACTGGTACCAGCGAAGCAAATTTGGACAATCAAAACATCTGGATGATCGAAATTCAACTGTGATTTTGTTTTGAAGTGAAGAACACTTTCAACTTACGCATGACTATAATATAGGTATGCCATCTTGATAGAAGTATCCTGGAGATATGAGCAATCTGCTCCGGTCTTGATCTCAAGCTGGTCAATATCAAATGTGTCCATTTCCTTCAAGCCAACAAAAAAAGAACAACACAATTATTTTAAATAAATGAAGGTAATTATTGTATTTGAAAGTTAGTGAGAAAAAAAAACATGTTCAGTGCCGTTAGGAGTTTATTCTCCAAGACTAGCAATCTTCTCTCGGGGGAACTACATAAATCAAACTGTAAACTCAATGCAATTCTTCAACAAATGATCTTCAATCCAGCCAATTAAGAATTAGAGTGTTCGTATAAAGCTTGGACAAATATACAAATTTTATATGTTTTGATAAACAACATGGAAACTATGTTTCCGTTTTAAAAACCTCCTGTCTATACAAGTTACTTCTTTACAGAAACATTGCAAATTTGCATGTTCTAACGATTGTTTTAAAGTCTTGGAAACAGAAAAAACGTACATTAAAACCAAAAAAACGCATTACAAAATAAACCAACAACTTTGTTAAGTCAATGTAAGGCCTTCTTTGTAGTCTTGTACAAAGGTATGAGTGTATATGTACTTATTGACAACTCTCTGAAAATGGCTTTTCAAAGTCATTATTGAAGTCTTCTCCCCCCAAATTTAGAGCCGCAACTGGTAGAAGCAATCTTGTTGGCTATTTACAAACCGTAGTGAATCAGACCCTGGAATACTAGAGGAAATCTTTATACCACTGTACATCTAAAATATTTTTTTTAAAAGATATGTGTCATCTTTCATCTTTGTCTTTGTTACTGTTACAATTACCAAATATGTTTAAAGAGTTTTATCAAAGCTCAAAGTAGATTTTACAACAGTTACCAAAGGTTACGGTATGTGGCGTATTACCTTTCCACTGCACAAACGTGCAAATATCTTGTTCACAGAACAGAGACACCCAAGTTTGACAAGGGCTCTAAAAATCAGCGGAACCTGAAGTGCGAAAGATTAGATATAATAAACCAAAAGCTTTACAAAGAATGAAAAAGGATCAACAATCACAGTACACTAGATGAGGAGAAAATTATTCAGGGTGTCTTAGAATAGCTTTATAGTCTGCACACATGCAGCAGTTTTTAAAGACCTGTAAAATTAGTTTTATCAATTTTGAATAACTTAACCTCAAATTGAAAGCACCCAGTAAGAATTAGATCACATTTGGCTCGAAAAAATATTGTAACAGACCAACAGAGTGCTTGGATGCACTCAGAATATTGACTGTTTCTATGATAATAGATTATTAGCTTATAATATCTATCTCTCCTCATTTATTTTGCACAATTACATAATTACTTGAAAGTGTAGTCATAATACACCATTTAAAGATAGTAGTTTGTTAAGATATTTCCTTACAATTATATTGATCTTCGCTGCACCATTTTAACGTGATCTTCCCTGTACTATTTGAACCTGATCTTCCCTGTACTATTTGAACATTTTACCTGTACTATTGGAACCTGATCTTCCCTGTACCATTCGAACTTGATCTTCTCTGTACCATTTGAAGCTGACCATCCCTGTACCATTAGAACCTGATCTTCCCCTGTACCATCCCAAAACGATTTTCCCTGTACCAACTGAACCTGATCATCCCTATACCATTCGAACTTGATATTCCCTGTACCATTTGAACCTGATCATACCTGTACCATTCAAACCCGGGTCTTCCCTGTAACATTTGAACCTGATCTGCCCTGTACCAGTTGAATCTAATCACTTCTATATCAGATTAACATATTCAGCTCTGTACCAAAATTTTTTTAAGAAAAAAAAAAAAGGAACTATTTGTTTAAAAATGCAAGCAGTCTCAATACTTTGGGAATGTAGGATCACTAGCAGGTTTCCAGCAGGAACTGGGTGATAAACTATGTTTATCCAGTATAAACCTATTTCATGTTTATTTTTGAAAAAGGTTGTAAAAAGAGTTTCTGTGGTCTGTTAGGGTTGATTGGTTACCTGAGATTCGTAAATTCCTTCAATATCTGGAGATGACAAGTCTGTGGCTAGTTCACTGTTGGAATGGTAAATAATAATAATAATAATAATCTTTAATAGAATTCTCCCATTCCGGGTTTTTCAGAAACTATTTACATTAATAAAAT
>JAOBBB020019334.1:0-15649 GCA_025331005.2 Zoanthus gigantus | reverse complement strand
CCAGGAATTGAGGCAATTGCAACAGAAGATAAAACTCCATAGAGGCTTGATATATTGAGCTGTCTTTGTCCTGAGCACCCTCCAATCTTTTATTACCGTAATTGACAAAGTAAGCGCATTGTGACGCTTGTGGAGTTGAAGTAAATTGTTTGGAATTAGACGAATAAAACAAGGTATTGCGTTACACATAGATTAAAAGTTTACCTATAAATTATTACAAACAACTGAAATGTAAAAATCAGTGAGAGAAATCGAATGGAAAAAGAAAACTTTGTAGGGGTAGGATGTCCACGACATCCTCGTTCCCAGGAACAAGATTGTTTTATTATAATGCTGCACCATACTTTTAAAAAAAAACATATCTTATTGTTAACGAGCATTAGCGAGTCAGAGACACTAATTTTGATATACGTTGCATTTGTTATTGGAGGCAGAATTGAGCGAAGTTTGTTTGTCCCCAACCACTCGATCTTCTTCGCGTTCAATTTCACTGGGTTTTCTCGCAAATTTGGTCCATCTCACGCAGGTAGAATATCAGCTTAAGACTTCCCTTGATTTCTGAGCACAGCTGAACAAAAAATTTTAAGTCGTTGGAATTATTATGTTTTTTTGGTTGTCTGTCTTCCCAATCTGGTTTCCAGATCAGTTCGCTGTTCGGGTTTCCCATTCACGAGAGGAACCCGGGCTCTAGACATGTTCCCATAGTTTTCCAAAGCAAGCAATGTAAAACTCAAACTGTGCTTTGTTGATAAAAGTTCAGGTTCTATTATTTGTTATGTAAAATAATTTTTTTTTGAAAAAGTTATTGCTGTAGAAGATTGTTTTGTTGATCTTGCACACCATTCCCTGTGCATAACTTGTTTTTACTAAAACACATGATAACACTGTAACAATTACACGACCACCTGTCATGGTCACTGTTGATTTTTGCAACTAATAAATTTTGTTGATGAAAATCTGTTATCGATCATTTGTATTTGGTTCCCTCTGAAAGAAACAAACTAAACCCACTCGTAAATATCAGCTAAGCAATATCACTAAGCAGTACACCCACAAACAGTTACAACACTCAGCACCACTATAATTGCCATTGGTGACTCCAAGTTAAAATGCTTAAAATTTTACAGATTTTAACCCTTTCGGGCACAAATTGCTTTTAGACTTAAGGCTGACACGGCCATTAAAGAAGCTTTACTGTCACAAAATTTTGATTCATAGATGATAGATGAAAAAAAGGTTCAAAACAAATGGTGCTTGTGTTAACTGGGATGTTTTGCATCTTCTCAAAGGATTGTGCTTGTAAATTTGTATGAAAAATAACCGCATTCCAGTCGAGCTCGATAGAAGACGTTTCAACTCTCACGCATTGAGCATGAGATACACGCATGCGCCCTCACTATCACGCCCTCCCGCTGAAAAAAACTAAATCATTTACAAGCCAAGTGGCTCATGGAGTCGGCGCTTATCTCCGGTTTCTGTATTGGTAAGCAGATGATAGTCTTTGACTCCCCCTAGACACTAATCCATCGCAGGTTAGCTCCCAGGAGACACTGGTACTCATTTACCTACCCAGAAAGGATGGAAAGCTGAGAAGGTCGCAAAAATATTCAAATCTCAGCAAAGCCCGGGATCGAAGCGGTGACCTTGTGGTTAGAAGGCAGAAATCTAACCAACAGCTCTAACCAGACCCGCCATCCTCTCACGCAGCTGTGTTTAAACTTCTCCGAGCTTTTTTTATAATTTTCGAATAAAGCGAATATTAATATTGATAAACAGTGGAGGTTATAAAAATGCTAAAACTGATACCACTCGCGAATACAACCAGTTACACAAAGATAATTGTGTTGTAGAAAATTTTTCACATCGGTTGATACATGAATAAATAAATGTTTTGAGACTGAAAGATTATTGAAACTCAACTCAGAATGCTGGAATAACGATTCTGAGCCTCTATAACAAATTTCAAAGCTGAGAGGTCTGCGATTGTGGGTTATCCAGTAGTTACAAGTGTTAATTTATTCTATTATTCCATTTTCTCGAAAGTAATAGAATTCTATATCAGAACTCGTTCGCACTCCTTACACAAATCTATGACAAACTTTCAATGTGTTATAGTTATTTAAACAACCTAAAATACATTTTTTACCGTAAAAACCTTGATGATGCCGTTACAAGCATCAGTCCTCATCTGTGAGGAGTAGGTTGTACATGATAAATAAATAAACACAAGTTTCTTGAAATCGCCGCGAGAACTCGATCAACTTTTTTAGAAAAAAAGACAAGCGACCGTAAGAAAACTAACATAAATAAAACTATGCGCAATAAAAAAACTGGACTGAAAGAATAAAGAATTTAAATAATTGTTACTAGGTATTTGAAATGAAGATGCCAAGAACTGCTTGGCATATATAACAATGAATTTGATATATATCTGCAAATTACAAATTGTTCAATTAGCGTGTATTTTTTAGTTGGCAAAAAGGGATGGTTGTTAGGAAGTGACGAGTTACAGTCATAAACCTGTAAACCCCAATCATTTTTGTGCCGGAGATTCACAAAGTTTTTCTCACAGCAAAAGAACGTGGAAATACAACACCGTGGTTTTCATATTGCGGTGTCGAACACTCTTCAAAAAAATGCCCTACTGTTACTGATCCCAGCGAAAGAAAAAAGATTCTCCGTCGAAAAGGAAAATGCTATCTGTGTTTCACACTGATTTCCAATAAACCAAATAGCTCTTGTCAGTACTATTTAGAAAAAGCCTTTATATACGTTGAAATCAACGGATATCAAAGAGATTTGTTGAAATGTTTTTGGATACAAGATGTAGACTCTCCTAACCTACAGGTGTAAACTCTGAGATTCAATCGTTTCGTGTTTGGTCTTGTCAGTTCATCCTTAACTTCATTTTAAATGCTGTCGCAACCATCAGAAATCACTTGTCGAAGTATGAAATAAACGATTCCCAATTTGTTGTTGATGTTCTCAACTCGAGCTTTACTCTATGGTGATGACTACGCTTCAGGAAAAAAACTCAGTTTCAGACGGTTTTTAACAATACCAAAAATTGAAAAATGTTTCCAAGAACAAGGTTTCAATATGAGAAAATGGGCCTCAAACAGTGAAGAGTTGAATGAAATGGTTGAAAAAGATAACTGAAATTAGCTCAAGAATTTAATGTTAATACTGATGTAGTAGAAGAAGATAAGGGATTTTCTAAGCTGACGTTGATAGTGCTGAGTTAACTGATAAGGAGATGAGGGTTTTAGGTGTTGCATGGAATAAAATCTCCGACACTTTAAAATTTAAGTTTCTCAGAAATTGTTGGCTATACTACAAGCAAAACTCCAACAAAGAGAGAGGTACTAGGTACAATTTCGAAGTTATGCGACCCTCTGGGGTTATTGTCTCCAGTAATCATACCCCACCCGTCAAAGGCATGTTTCAAAAGATTTGTCAGTAAAAGGTGAACTGGGATTTTCCTGTCCCAGACAAGGTAAAAGAGAAGTGGATTGAAATCATGACTGACATCAGGGCCAAAGTGCAAACTATTGAATTAAACCTTTCAGTCCCAGTTGTGTTGTGAAATTCTCTCAACTTGAGCCCATACTTTTCATTAATTTTAATCTTCAGGAGTTTGCTTTCTTTAATCAATTCTCATTTTCACCTTACCAAATGTCTCATTTCGTATGTGTTAGGTAAGGAGAAGTTGGGTATCAATACCCAAAAAAGGTTTTTGTTTGCTTTTGAACGTATTTTATAGTTATGAATTGCGCTAATATTACGGAGATAGTTTGAAAAATACGCAGCAGTTTTAACTTAAAAGTTTTATTTCTTAAAAGACCTGGAACGAAACTCCAAGCGAAATAAGAGCCAGCATGTCACGTTTAAGAAAAAAATACAAAGACTTCCTCCTAAGCCAATAGCTGATATTTGCCTACTTTGTTTTGTACAAGACTCGCGTCCAATAGTCATTTAATAAGATTTCAGTTAGATAAACTTACATAACTTTTAAAATCTTATCATGTAGACTACAATAATTAATCGTGTAACTGCAAACTTTAATATACGACTGTTTCTGTAGAAACACCGACGTAGCATTCCATTTATGACATTAACTGTAAACTTGTAGTATTCAAGTGACTGTGTGATATAGTTTGTGTATCGTAACCCAATTTAATGACCTAGCTCACCATATGAGTTCCCGTGGCTCAGTGGTAGAGCATCCCACTAGTGTACAGAAGGTCATGTGTTCGATTCCCATCTGAAGCTCGTTTTTTTTTCCCCAGTTGTTTGTCTCCGCATATTGACTTATTTGTTATTTTCCTGATATTTAGAGAAAAACAATTTAGCTCGCGAGCTATAAAGGCTCTTACTTCAAAACATCTGAAAACGTGCGCAATTTCAATAAAACATACCGTATTTCCTCTAATATACGCACAGGCCTCCCTCTAATAGACGCCGCATCAATTGATATAAAAATGACAATAAACACTTTCCTCTAATATACGCCTCCCTCTAGTAAAAGCCCCTTCCAAAAGAATAATTGTAGGAGAATAAGACAATATAAACGTTATACATATTTTAAAAAACAAAAAACTTGTAGATACATGTATACCAAAATGTGACTTTGTGACTTTCAAGGTTTAATAAACTAACGGTAATGTGTTAACACATGATCGTTCTTTGTCTTGCCTTTATAGAATGATTCTTCTACCACTGTAGTAATTTGGTTCTTTATAAAAGCAAGAATCATTTTAAATTTGCCCTGTTTTTAGCTGTGAAGCCTTGCATGGGAACTTTGTAGTGGAACATTTAAATTGTCATACTTTTGCCCCCGAGCTTGCTAAGAGTTTGACTGCAAAATAGATGCCTCCCTCTTTTACACGCCTCCCTCCAATACACGCTGCACCAAATTTGTTCAAAAGTTAATACACGACCTCGACGTATATTTGAGGAAATACGGTATTCTAACTTTTGCATTTTGTAAATGCCCGTAGAAATTAACTTTCCCTTGGTCTTCAGTAATCATAGTGGGTGCACAAATCTTATCTGATGGTAATGGGACTGAGAGAAATAAGGATTCTAACCCAGGGGTTGAGAAATAAGTCTTAAAAATGCAGGAGGTTCTTTAATACGACACCTATAATACCCCTTTTCGAGGAGTTACTATTAAGAAATTATCATTTTTTTAAATTATGTGTTCCATTCCTAGTATTACTTAAACTTTTTTTCTTTTACTGAAAGCCTCGTCTTTTTTTTTGTATAACACCTCATTGTTGCACTATTTGCGCACACTATATACATGAACTAATATCTTACCTGTTGTAAACATTTCCGTGCTTTCTCATACTCACTACGAAGGCAGTAAGTGCTTGCTAAGTTAAGTAACAGAATTGCACGACCTTCTGAGAGGGACTTGGGAAAATTTAACTTGTTACACCCTACGGAAGAGGATCAAAAACATATTCACCATCTAAGGGACTGGAGGTGTTTCAAGGTTCCTGCAGGTTCCAACTCAGGAAATTGAAGACCTTTTTTTAAAAAGTCCTTTACCCAAACTTTCAAAGTTTAAGACCTGTGAAAATTAAAATGTTGCTCACACGATCTAGTGAAAGATTAGAATGCTGCACCCCAACAGGATTGTGGGTTTTGAAGTGACTGCTCATGCATTTTCTGTGCCTTTTGCGACGTTTCTTCGTGGCATTCTGTGTGCACAACAAGCAACATTTTAAATTGTGGAAGGAACATCTTCGACTTGTAATCAAATTTAAGACATTTTAAGACCTTAACAAAGAACTTTTCCAATTTTAAGACCTTTTCAAGGCCTTAAAAACTCAAAATTCAAAATAAGACTTTTTATGACTTTTTAAGGACCCGCGGGCACCCTGCGAATACTTGAATTAATTTGACAATGCAATAACGACTGTGATCATCGCTTTGAACGGAAATATGAATAGAAACTGTATTCCTACGTACAAAAACATTTAAAATTTCAAATGAGTCTTGAGTTAGAAGTACGCTGCAATTAAAGTTCAGATTGTACATTCTAAAACATTTGCGAGTTCCAATTACCTTCCTGTTGCTCTGGGTCATAAGGATTAAGGCAAAAATTTCCACACATTTCACACTCAAGTCCATGAAGATAGCTGCATCTGGGAATTAAATAACACCACGAATGCTCAAATAAAGTATAGGTATACAACTTTATAATAAATCGTCTAATTATAACATATCCATTTAGAAACGTTAGTGTTAATTGTATATTTTTTCGATGGTGTCCAACTTAAATTATAAAATAATTTGGATAGTACGTGCGTTCTGATTGGTCTACAAGTGTGTTTTCAGAGCGCTGTGAAGCACGAAAATGACGTGAGCAATATGGTTGGCTGTCTCCAAGTTGTGAGAAGTTACAGTTTTAAGAAAGAAATTATCTGATCTGATCACGAATTCTCCCATGAGGGCACAGAGATAAAAAAAAAATTCGTCAAAATACGTCCGACTCGATCGTACATAATATCTAGCAATATTGGTTGCCAAACCACCTAATAAAGTATATTCATGTCGCTAACTCCACAAAATTAATAAAAAACGAGTGAGATATTTGATGAACTTACTGCTTAGACTTACAATGTCCCATCGCAGCAAATGGACATAGCTGTGAAACAATAAACACATATATTGAAATTCTAAATACATATAACTCAAGTATAGCTGCTAGCTAACGTGAAGCCACTATAGCCACGTTGGTAGCGCGCGTTACCCCTTCAAACTACCATAAAAAATAGTGAGCCTGATGAAAAGGCGGAAACAGCTGTCCATGGCTGCTAGCAATCAGGCTCACTATTTTTTATGGTAGTTTGAAGGTGTAAAGCCCTCAAACAACGTGGCCATAGTGCCCAATATAGTGGCTTCAAGTTAGCTACTAGCACGTTTGTGCTATCTAAAATTGAGTTCATCTTTATATAATACACATTCTGTTTATCTTACGGACCGAGTAACACTGCGTTGTTACCTCTTGCAAACAGGAAATAGCTTCGTTGTTACAAGTTAAACTAGAAGTAATCATAGACCAGTGAATTGCGCTGGATTTTTATTAAGAGCTCAAAATGGGCTGAGAACAAACACTAAACAGACAACTAAGGTAACGAAAACTTTATTTCTGCTATTTGCAGAGGAATTTTATGGTTTCCAAAACAAACGACATCTCCAATAATAAGTCACAAAAAAGAATAAATTTCTATCTTGGAATACAATTTGGGCGGGCATGGTTGGCGCAGTTGGTAAGATCTCTGCTTTCCGACCACAAGGTCCCTAGTTCGATCCTCGGCTCTGCCGAGATTTGAATATTTGTGCAACCTTCTTTTCCGCCTAAGCCAACTCAGCTTTCCATCCTTCTGGGGTAGGTAAATGAGTACCAGCGTCTGCTGGGAGCTAACCTGCGATAGATTAGTGTCCCATCCAGGGGAAGTTAAAGACTCTCATCCGCTTAACACTACAGAAACCGGAGATAAGCGCCAGCTCCATGGGCCACTAGGTTCGTAAAGGATTTAGCTTAGAAACCATGCACTTGTATATAATTAATAGATGCCTTACTTGAGTGAATGGAAATAAATGTCTCCGCCAACTTTGAAGTGAATATTGGATCAGGAAGATCTCTGAAGTACTCCTTTATCATATCAGCTAAATCGTATGGGGAGAGTCCTTCGAAATTAGTGTTTTCTGTGAACGGAAACAAAAGCTTACACAGTTAACCTCCCAGAAAAAATACAGTTAACATTTTGAAGATTGAGTCTAAATAGTTATTGGGAGTTATTCAGTGTGTGTATGAAAGAAATGGCTTTTAAAGAAAACTAGAAGAGTATAATTAAGCAGCATTCCTCATCAGATTAAAATTCTTATACTCTCTCAGATTTATAAATGTAACATATAGATACATATGCTCAAATACGTTTTACAAGTGTACACCAAGTTAAAAGTCTTGGATAATCCGTTGCAACCATCATTCGTAATGTCACTCTCTACACTGCGATACAAAATCAGTCTCAATAATCGTTGTACACCTCAGAGTGGCATTGAGGAACCCTCTAGAAAGAGACCCACTATCCCAGCTCATTTGGTGAGAGCACTGTACCGGTATCACACAGGTCACGGATTCGTATCCCGTTGATCAAGGGTTCGTATCCCGTTGATCAAGGATTCGTATCCCGTTGATCAAGGGTTCGTATCCCGTTGATCAAGGATTCGTATCCCGTTGATCAAGGATTCGTATCCCGTTGATCAAGGGTTCGTATCCCGTTGATCAAGGGTTCGTATCCCGTTGATCAAGGATTTGTATCCCGTTGATCAAGGGTTCGTATTCCGTTGATCAACGATTCGTATCTCGTTAATCACGGATTGGTATCCCTTTGATCACGGATTCGTATGCTGTTGATCAACGAATCGTATCCCGTTATCAAGGATTCGTATTCCGTTTATCAAGGATTCGTATCCCGTTCGTCAAGGATTCGTATCCCGTTGATCACGGATTCGAATACCGTTGATCATGGATTCGTATCCCGTTGATCACGGATTCGTATCCCATTGAAGACTGAATTTTTTATCAGGCTTCTCTTTCGCAACTTTTTAAAGAACGTACTTCAGCGGGTTTTTTTTTCTTGTGAAGGTAAAGTGCTTTAACCGTTGAACTCGGGCAAATAAATATATTTTTTTTATGATTTGCTACCAATTAACTGTAAAATCAACATTTATTTCATTTAACCTTCAACTAGCCCAATTTCAGACTTTTGATGTTCGGATAAGTTTACAGATATAAGAGGAAGCTGCAATGCAAAGACAAAAATGGCGGTTGAAAAACAACGGGAACATACCTGGGTCGCTTTCAATAAGCTGCTTCAAGCGAGTAATTCGTTGCTTTCCTCCAGATTTTCTGAAAATTCCTAAGGATTCTAAAGCTTATGTAAAGAAAATGCATATCAGATAATCGTAGGATTGAGTTTTCCAACTACTTCACTAAAAAGCAAATATTACCAGCATCTTTGGTTCCGAATGGGATTATATAGTTTTTAGGTTTTGTGTTGGAAATTATTGTAGCTTGTTTGGCATATTTGTTTGGAAACTACCCGGAGGCCGAAAAGTTAATAGATGTTTTGCCTAGGATGTCAAATAATTAGAGTCAAGACACTTGGAGAGCTTCTATCGTCAAACTCTTCATACTCTGCACTTTTTATTGTACATGATCTAATTTACTTAGTTGATATATCTCTACTAAATAATATCGGACAAATAGTTAAATAAATCTACTCTTTTTAAACTCAGACTTATTCATTATGCAATGTAGAATTTTAATAATAGATTTTTTATTTATTTAATAGACATTGCATCTGCCTTAGATTAGCACTCATTGCTATTTGCAGATGACAAGTCTACCACATTCTTTGTAAAATTACTTTATTTTTTAATAAACTGAACTGAACTGAACTGTCGGTGTCCTCGGGTTGTTTTTACACTTCTTAGATAACGCAGATGTCACGCACTGATCAACAGAACAGATCAACAAATTAAAAAGAAGCTCACTTAAGAGCATTAAAGTTTTTTTTTAATCACCTTAGTCTTCTAAAAAGACTTCGCCTCCAGCAAAAAACTTATTTAGCGTCAACTTGCGACTGATTGAAAGCTGTTTTGCTTTCACTGGTTTTGTTTTCGGCATTACCTTACATCCAGGTCGAGATATATTCTCCCTGCTTTCTATATATACAAGGGCTCTAATGATGCTGCCATCTCGCCATGATTGGTCATAATTCCTGGAATTCCGAAACATTTTCCAGAATGATCGTGTTCCTTCTTGTTAACATTTTTGTCTATCAACTTTTGGACTCCTAGATATTTCAGTATACATTTGTTTTATCTTTTACAGATGTTCATATTTCGAGGTGTCATTCGTTTCTCCTTCCAATTCAGTAACTGAATATCGTGCACGTGCACCGCTGTGCTAATGTTAATTTTGAAAGCTATCTCGTGAATTTTAAAGCAAATTGCCGCTTGCACGTGTTGACATTGCAAGATTACTTACACCGTGGGAGCTCAATGTATCATTTTGGAAGAAAATACTTGCACAAAGCTTTGAACAGACACGCTAGACTGGGATCGCGTGCTCTGCCGTAGCCCTCAATAAAAACATACTCTCGAAATATGAGCTCTTAAACATTCTCCTTTAAAGTTGATATAATTTATTATGAAAGGAAAACATGGAATGATACAACTTTAAAAATACATTTATGTATTAGATTTGATAGATTGTTATCTTTAGAGAAAATCTAAAGTGTTGACTGTGTAAGATTTTCTGATTTGACTCGCTTAAGATTAGTCTTGCATAACTTCTTTTCATGTGCAGACCATAGAACATTGCCACATCTACATAGATGGGATACAAGTTAAAAATGGAGTTTAGAATGAAATAGGACTTAAAGGTTTTAAGTTTAATACCATTGCTGTTAATCCGAAAAATTTTGCAGGATTTAAATAAATGTGTTCTTTTTTATTAACATTTTTGTCTACATGGACTCCGACAAATTTATTACATTTCTTTTACCCTCGTAATTCACTGTTAATTTTAACGTGAAAACATCAATCGGGAAGTAAACATTTTTTATTTTAAAATTCATGTAGTTTTTTAAACTTTAAGGTTAGTGTTTCTTAGCGTTTTTGACTAAGCTTCTTTGTTTTAAACGTTTCTGTCATCAACAAATAATTAAGTTTTGTATATTAACTTTTGCTTTAAGCGGTGAAGAGTCCTTTTTTTAGTCATTTTTAGCCGTTTCTGTTTCGAGTATTTTTATTGTAATAATCAATCAACAAGTAGTGTTTTCTTGTTTATGGTGATATGCCCAAGTGATTTTAAAAGAAAATAAGTTTTGTGTGAGCCAGTTACGACCTTGCATAAAATATAAATAGTTTTCGACCCCGGAGCTAGCCAAAGCAGGCCGGAGGAATGTTCTAGATAAATTATTGTAGACAATGTAAGTAGTGAACAAAAAAGGATTTGAAACAACATTATTTAAGATACCACCTTTAACATTTTAAAAGTTGAATAACTGTGTTCGTTATCACATGATATATATAATATTTTTTCATATCATATTTTCATAACACTCTTTTTCCCGAGCACAGTGGTTTAACTACTGTTCAAAAGGAAGCCTTCTCAAAATGACCCCAACCAAAATATAATAAAAGAAGCACGTAAACTTCAGCATTTACTTTTATTTCACACGGTAATGGATCGTTTTCGAAACTTGACGATAAATCTAACGAGAAACCGGAATGAGCCACTTAAAAGATTTAGATCAATCCAGATACAAATACGGGTGTATATTTCTGTTGTCACGATCAGTTAGAAGTTAGAGCATGAATATCCGTGCTAACTGAGCACGACAAAGGAATTAACGCTTTACTGGGAAATTAATATAAACTTAGTTTGATCTTGCTTGGCGAGATGTATTAAATTGAAATTCTCTCTTTTTTAATGGAGCCGAAAACAATTTGTAGAATTGCACACAATTTAGGTATCCTGCTGATGAACAGTAACTGTTTTAGTATTTTTTTTCAGCAGCATTCTAGTTATGTCTGTTCAGATATCTACCTGATACATAAAGACTCAGTTTAAAACTCATATATCAAATTCAAACGGCTGACAAAAGTCGCTATTAGAAAACCTAAAGCATTAAAACAATATATCCGCTTTCCGTTTAGCTAAACCGCTAGCTGATGAACATTTTCTGGAGCTTATCCAATTGAAAATGCGTGGTCTTTTGCTTTTGATCGAGCGGATGTTGCAAATCTCTCTCTTTTAAAATACCATAAACAGAAACAGTTTTTCTCACATTTTCTGTCAACTTAAGATTATTGATGAATATCTTTGTTAAAGATCAAAAATAGCTCGTACCGGGTATTTTTGTCAGGTGCATGTGTATGTACTTATAATCAAGTAAATATCTGCTTTCCGTTTCAGGTGTCAAACCACACTTTTATGTCTTTTAAATAGGAATGCGTTTAATTGAATTTAATATCGGCGATACAAGCGACGGTCACGATTATTCGCGATTTTTTTTTGGTCAACCAATACCTCTCATTTACATTACATCTGCTGTTTTGATCCAATATTTGTAGATTGACCCAGACAATGGTTTAAGTCGATCAATACAATAGTATTATCTGTTCAGGTCATGCCTTTGTACAAAATAAAGGTGAATTTTTACCATAGTTTTATTTTACTTATTTAAGTGATCAAAAGTGTTTCTCGGTTCAAAGACATAACAGAAACAGCCCAGCATCATTACTTCTTTCCTTTTTTCTTTTTTTCTTTTTTATTATGTTTTTGGGAATCCTAGAATATCAAATGAATTCAGAGGGCGAAAGGGCATTTTAAAATCAAGATAGTTTTATTGAGAGGGCTGTTTTGACCAGCTTTATTTATAGTTAGTGACAAAAAGTGTTTAATTATAAGAGCTATCCGAACTTCTTTAATACTCGTGATACATAGACAAAAATAAAACAAAAAAATTCTACAGTTTGTTAGCTTTTTAGGACATTAGTTGAAGAATTAAATCCTTCACACCCTTTACCCTCTTTTTGGCAAGGTTTGCACTCAGTTGAAGAAATTTGCTAACCACTAAGTACATATTTTTATTGAGGATTCATAAAATTCAACGCCTACGCGTCGATATTTGCTTTGCACTGTGTTCTAAACAGATTGCTGTGAGAACAAATAATATTATTTCTAAAATCCTAACATTAGCTTGCAAAGTAAAAGTTGAAATTCTTATGAATAAAGACAATGTTTCTGATAAACTGGGGCAGGGCTCAAGTTTGCGTGAGTGCTAAAAATACATGCAAATTGTTTGGGGCACTTGACTGGAATTACAAACTCCTACAACTTTCATGTATTATTGACCGCATGTGCTGAAAGACATTTGAGTAACAAAGAACAATGTGTATACAAAAAATAAATTCCTCCTTTGGTACTTACATAGACATTTTAAAAAATCATCGAGTTTGTTTATATGTAATTCATAAATATTAGTTGTTTGTTATGAGTCTCGAAGGTTTTACATAGCTTCTTGAGAACCACGCAGGGTGATTCTTACCTGCCCATATCCGGTGTACTCAAAATCCTCACGTTTTTAATAAAGAAGTGTTAATCCTGAGGTCAAATCACAGAGTAGGAACCATGTAGATATGGCACTCGGTAAAAGTATAAATACAAGATTCACTGCAGTAAGTCTTCCAGTTGCACACGTGAAAAGAGAAGAACACTGGTATGTATTAGTATGACAATTAAACGTTTGTAAAGTTGTATCTCTTTGCAGTTTGTTAACATTAAGAACAATTTCTCTAACAACTTTACCAGGTTTTTATGCTTTTAGATTTTTGTTTTAGTAGTTGCCAGCGTATTATTTGGATTTTTCTGAAAGCAGAAATGAAATACTAATCTTTTCTTATAGTTGTTTCAACTTTTCAAAGGATTTTCAGTTTTTATCCCTCTGGTGAATGTTTGTCTTTTCGTGACAGATGTTTTCTAATTGCACTCTTGTTTCCTAAAGTTTTTTCGCAAAAAGAAGCTTTTAAAAGCCTCTTGATTCAAGTAGTTTTTATTAACTGATGTTGTGCGAGTGATTATTTTGTGTTTTTCTTCTTTGATAGTATTTAACAACGTTCTGTACAACCGGCCGCGGACTATGTTGTCGACTACTTTCTTGTTAGTGTTATTGCAGACACTGGTAATTGTTACTCAAGGTAAGAAGTATTGTTAGTGACTAAACAATAGATACATTAGAAATATAGCATTTAAAGATTCAAGACTCACTCTTTTCTTGACTCAGGACAAAAGATCTTTGAAAGTTTTATAATACAAAGTGTTTTCTCCAAGTCAGTTTAAAAGTAATCTAGCATCTCAAGTTTTTTCGATTTAGCTGGGATAGTGTTGCATTCTGTGTTTAAGATTGCTGACCCCTATCCTTTTAAGAGATCTTAATCCTATGAAACTCAAGGAGAATTTCTTACAGTTCTAGAATTTGCTATTTAATATGTATTCAACTTTAATATTGACTATGTTATTTTAAAAATTGAAGAGCACAGTTGCCGTAATCTTCCAAAAAGTTTACTTCTCTGCTGATCATAATTGCTCTACCAAACTATAATCTTAATACCTGGTAAGCTTAATTGATATAAAATTGGTGTTAATTTTTTTGAAGGATCTATTAGTATTGATATTTGCTTGTCAGGGAAATAAGGAACAGATTCCAGCACAACGTCATCAAATTAAAGAGAATACACACCCTCTGAAATATATATCTATATCTTCATTTTTCCTTATACATATCATATAGGCTAGCATTAACAGATTATATTAAACAAATTAAAACAGCTTATGGAAAGCATTTAATCTCAAGATTTTTCAGGATGGGAATGAATTTTGTGATGCTCATATAAAGATTAAAGATGGTATTATAATCATGGACAGGCGAAGTTGAGAGAAAACTAAATCCTAATTCTATAGGAGACTTATTCTCAACCATATCGGCTTACAAACAAAGCAAACCTAAGTATATACGTTCTCAGCTGCCTATATATACTGATCTTTCTTGTGAGAAAAAAGCAAAAATATTGAGGCCATAATTACTTTTGCAGGTCAGGAGTCGTGCAAAAAAGCAGATGTGGGATTTGTTCTTGATCGCTCAGCCAGCTTAGGAGTAAGAACGTATCAGAGGGCACTTGAATTTATGGAGAAACTTGTTAAGGCGTTTGATATGAAGCCCGGCTGTTCTCGAGCCGGCGTTGTTACATTTGCTGATAATGCTACGACGGACATTGACTTTGATATGTACGATGATTACAAAGATTTCAGTGAAGCTCTAAAGCAAATTCCGATGTTTGGTAAGAGCAACCCTTTTCAGCTTTCTTTGCTATTATATAATATAAAATAATACTAAAATCAAATTGCGTTTGCTGTATTTTTTACTGGTAAAACTGTAATCTAAAACTTTTTTTAAATGTTAAGCTTTCAACATAGCGCCTATAACAGTCAAAATTAATATCTTTTTGTATTTCTACTGATTTGTTTTGTGAACCCTACCATCTAAACGGTAGCTATTTTATTTTTTGAAATGCAAAAATTCTGTTGTAGAACGTATGAATCTTTGACGGGGCTCACAAGGCATTTGATCTGCTTTCTGATTGGTTGTTGATCTAAACAATGCAATTAAATAGGAGTAACCGAAGATTATGGAATGCGGGCTCAGATGTTCTCACCACAAAATTTTTGTCACTTTTTCGTCTCCGTTTCCGTAAAGATATAAAATTACATACTGTGTGCCTTAATATGCAAGTTAGTTGCTTTGTAATTTGCAATGCCAAACAATGCATTGGCGCTTGCTGGAGTTTTCCTACTTATAAAGAAAACAAAATTAATGGGCAAAATATTGTGAGGCGAAAAAGTGTAAATATTTCTATTGTCTCTGCGTATTTTCTGAACTCTGGGCTATTTTAGAGGAACATTTCTTGCAATAAATTTTGTACTGATAGAGCACGCAACATATTACAATTCATCCGTCCGTCCGTCCGTCCGTCCATCCATCCATCCATCAACTCATCC
>JAOBBB020019274.1:0-15649 GCA_025331005.2 Zoanthus gigantus | reverse complement strand
GTATGGTAACGACTAGCGACGCTTTCCAATTTTATTTCGAGTAAAAAAATAAATTACAGATATTTGTGTTACCGTTTGTTAATAAAGATAACGAAGTGTATAAATACCGGCAGCCGGGCACAGTCTTAAATAGACTAAATGACTGGCAGTAAAATCGTTTTTGTAGATTAGGCTAAGTAGCACTCCGGTTAGCCTGTTTACGGTTACCATTCAATAATGGTAAGGGTGACATGATAAATACTCTAAAAATTCTATTAGCTGCCAGCCGGTTTCCGTGGCGCAATTGTATAGAGTATCGCATGGCCATGCTGACTATACGGGTTCGATCCCTCTTGGGGTCGCCTGTTACAATTGTTTTTTTTTTACTTCAAAAAAGATTTCTAAGTCTAACTTCCAGGCATTTAGTCTATTTAAGACCGTTCCCGGCTGCCTGGCATTTAGCCACAGCCTAATGATAACAGTTAACGTTACGACCAAAACACCTTATACGTTTGTCTAATCAAGTCTTACAAATTCTTTGCCCCAGTAATCTATTCTTGACCCAAGCAGTTTCCTTGCCAAGTTTAAGGCTTACCAACTTCAACTTCATTATTTCTACGTCACAATTACGTTTATATGCAGTCTAAAAATCCCTAGTCCGCATTTCACACTTCAGTCCGTATTTTATACCTCAGTCCGTAGTCCATAGTCCGCAGTCCGTGTTTTATACTGACCGAAAATTTCCGAAGATGTTCCGAAGACTTCCGTCTTGCAAGTACATCGATTGACTTTGAATATTCATAAGATAATACATTAGCTCGAGTCCCACGAGCATATAACACAATAACAGATGGAGGTCAAATAATGAGGTTCAAACTAGATTCTAATGAGATTCTTTTGTATAACTGACCACCACATGCGCTGAACTGGAACCTTATGAAAACCACCAATTGAGACAAGCAATATTTAAAACCGTGGCAATTTAGAAATAGATGTCGACGTAGTTCAGTTTACTAGGAAACATATCAAAATACAATATTATCGTTTTATAAAATTATTGACTAAAACATCAATATCTTTATTTTACGATTTGTTTAAACATAACTTATCACCCAACCAAAGTTGAGCTAACTAACGGAACCGAAAAAAAACCTTTAACCTTCTCGTTCCATACCTAGCCTCAACTCCTTACTCTTACTCTTGCTCTTACTCAGTGAGTTCCGTTTTTTCCATTCTTCTACGTCTCGAACTGCTTCCTTTCTACTCCATGAGCTTGGACCCTTAACGTTACTCCATTGAAGAAGTGACAGGAATATGAGAATTGTTTCTTCATTTTATTTGTTTCTTTTTTTATTTTCTTGTTAAAAGTTAGTGCTCCCCAATTTTTTTTTCAATGAAAAAAGATTTTGTTTCCCCTCCCGACTCTAGGATTTGAACTCCGATCAAATCGTACGTTATCCTTTAGGCTTTTGTTTTTACCACTAGTCTACCCCACGTATGTGTTGCGATAAATAACTAATTTGCGGTTTTTAAGTCGCTTTTTAAATTTGGTTGAATTAATATAAGTAGTACTTAGTAGTTAATGCTTCCTAATTTGTTTTTCAAATTAAAAATTCATGCTTTAGTTTACTCGCAACTTCAGTATTCGAACTCCCGATCAAAGGTTTGTTTAACTTTAGGAGTTATGCTTCAACCACAAGTCTATTCGACCTCTGTATGGCGATAGATGAATAATTTGCATTATTTATGTTTTTTTATATATATTTTATTGAGTTTTTATAAGAAGTATTTAGTGCTTCTCAATTTTTTTTTTTTTTTTTTGAAATTAAAAAAAAAATTTTGTTATTACTCCACACTCCAGGATTCGAGCTCCCGATCAACCCTTGTGTTAATCGTCAGGCTTACACTTTTATGACTAGTCTACTACACCTTTGTTTGGCGATAAATGAATAATTTGCGTTATTTATGTCTTTTTTTTGAGGCAGAAGGGGGTGGGTGTTCTAAAACTCCTTTTTCGCCAAAAAAAATAATGAGAGACTGGGTATAATAAGGATTTAGATGACACATAACACCCCATCACGTGACCATGCCCACCACAATCTAATTAACTAAGACACGGTAGTTTTGAGTGCCAAAATATTAAAAATAAGACAATTTTTTGTGTTTTTGGCCGTTTGCTGGGTGCCAAAGCTCATCATAAAGGGCTAAGAAGACTTAAACTTTGTCAATAATGGCACTGTGTACTCTACTCTACTCTACTCCACTCCACTCTACTCTACTCTACTCTACTCTACTCTACTCCACTCTACTCTACTCTACTCTACTCTAATCAACTCTACTCTACTCTACTTTACTCTACTCTACTCTACTCCACTCCACTCTACTCTACTCTACTATACTATACCTCCCAACGTTTTTGATTTATAGGTGTGACATTTTTCACCTGAGAGTGCGAAGATTTTTCGTAGGGATCTGATGATATCCAAAAATGTCCGAAGATCTCCATAGACTTCCGAAGGTGTTCCGAAGACTTCCGTCTTGCCAGTACATCGATTGTGCTTTGAATATTTATAAGATAGTACAATAGCTCGTCTAAAAACTGGTAATATGGCCATTTTTAAAACCGTGGCAATTTAGAAATAGATGTCAACGTAGTTCAGTTTAGTAAGATTAATATCGATACAATCATTTCATAAAATTATTGCCTAAAACATCTATATCCTTCTTATTCGAGTGAAGTTTACGATTGTTTAAACATAGCTCATGACCCAACCATATTTGGTACCACTACCGGAACTGGAAATAGCCTGTAACTTTAACCTTCTCGACTCCAGTGAATTTCCCTAGTTAAAAAAACAGAATTCGGAGAAAGTCGATCATTCACATTGACTTTTATTTTCTCTCATTGGTTTCAGTTTCTTTAAACAATTGTGATAAATTTTTCAAAATGTGTCAGTCAATGCTGTAATGGCTCTAACCTTTCTACTAGGCGTGAAAAATTGGAATACAGGTGTGAGTAGGCGTGACATCGAGGTTTTGAATCCGCAGGCGTGACATTCACGCCTTAGGCGTGACATTTGGCAGGTATAAAATACCTCAATATCCTTGAGTTGTAGTAATTTGTCATCATTATGTATGTTTTGGGTTGGTTTCTGGCGCTGGGGAAAAAAAAAGGAGGGCGGCATTCCTCATTTTGACCGTTGTAGTAAATAAAACACGGGACAGTTTAAGTAATTACCATAAAGCAAATTCCAAGTGCTTAGTTCGCAATCGTGTGGATCGTAGTGTTACCGAAACGCCATAGAAAGCGAGACTGTTCAATATTTTATGTAGTAAAAGCGCAATGCTTGTGGGATGTTGCTATAAAGATAGAAGCACAAATGTGCCAATAGCTAAATTGAAGCCACTATATTGCCATTGGACACTATGGCCACGTTGGTAGCGGGCTTTACCCCTAAATCTGCTATAAAAAATAGTGAACCAGATTGCTGTCAGCCATAGACAGCTGTTTAAGCTCACTAATTTCGAGCTACTAGCACATTTGTGCTATCTACACTTGAAGTTTATCTTTATAGCCACATCCCATAAGCATGCGCTTTTACTACATCTTATGTATTTTTTTGGAGCCTGAGTCTGTTTGCTAGCTATGCCATGCTGAAAAGGCCTAGAAATGGGTACCAAAACAGCTGCGAAACGAGAAGGAAAAATCAATAATATTGTTCCGGGGGGTGCTTTAAGAAATTTTGGGTGGGGGTAAGCCGCTGGAACGTTGGAACCCTTAGCCTATACCAAAACTAATCATCTAAGCTGAGTTTTTCCTATCCTATGCAAGAGTAAATTCCCCAAACCCTGAGTACTTCCCGGGCTGATCTATAGATGCATCAAAGAAAGTGGTACTAAACTATTACTGGATCTCTTTTTAAATAGGGATCATAAAATGCTTTGGCCATGATCTCCTTTAGAGGTTTAATTCAAAATTCTGCAGCTTAAAATTATAAAAAATAATGAGATAGGTTCTGTTAATGGATGTAGTGGTGCTGCTTGGGCCGAGGGTGGTGGCCATTGCAAGGAACCGGAAACTGTTACGTGATATGTGTTACATCTATCAACACATTATTATGTTACGTAGAACGAAGTATATTATTGCTTTCCTGAAAGTTGAATAAATGGCATTTACAGCAAATGCGTGATCTCGATGCCTTATTGATTATTGCGATACGAAACAGAAACCATGCAGTGATCATTTTATAACAGCGGTTTCAGCCTATCGAAATATGACATATTCCAAAATGGCGGATTTATTTCGTTGTGTCATGGGTCCTCAGCTGTATAGAATCTATTTCTATAACGATCGTAATCAGGTTTGTTAAAGAACTTTGGGGTGACTCTATTTAATGACTTTTTTAATAAAGCTGCTGAAATCTATCTGATACGAATTTTTCACTTCATCTCACACGACTTTGTAACCATGTTAATGTTTTCAGTGTTTTGAATTTGATTATTGAATTATGTCCTTTCTATGATAATTTTTTTTTTCTCTCCAAGATGCAAAGTAGAGCTTATGAGCCAGGAGCAATGGAATTATGTGGTGGAGGTATAATCAGAGCGGTACGTTAACAAACAGTGGTAAACTGCTGCATTCTTTTCTGGACTTTTTCTTTTTTGAAGCTTGCACTTTACGAATAATTAATAATAGTAGTTGTTCTGGGCTGGGTTGTTCAAAAGCTAGTTAGATTTAACGCTGGGTTAAGCGAAAGTTCAAGGGAACAAATTCTTCTTTAAGGAAAATTAACGATTCTTTTAGAGTTCTGTTTGTATTTAATTTTCGGTAAAATTTCCGTATTGGGGCGTACTTAATTATGCAGACAGTTTATGCATAAAAATCTCATCTATTTTCTATATAGCTAATACGAAGCCTATTAAACCCAGCAAAAAACATAAACATAAACACGTAATGACATCTCCCCTAAAGGGGCTTTTCAGTGTCATATATTAAAAACCCTCTCTCCCAGTTAAGAATCCCAACTGGTAGGAGGCAAACCAGCTGGCTATTTACAAAGCATGGAGAATTTGTCCCTGGGATCACCGAGGACAAATACATTTAGTAGTCTGAGTCGGGGATTTGAACCCGGGTCCCCCGTATTCAAATCCCCATCTCTGACCACTGAGCCATACTGCCTTCTAGCTATATAGTATGCCCCGATACGGAAATCATCCCAATACAAATTATCCCAAACTTATAGCTCAAGTATTTCCCTGTAAGTTTGGAAACAAGACTATAGAATAAAAATTTAACTCTGAGTTAGGCCAATGAAAATTGATGTCATGTTTCTTGTTAGCACCCACATGGAATTTTAGCCACCATGTGAAAAACTTTCATTATGCATTCTTTTTGAAAAATAAAAATATTAATGGTTCATCAACAATTTGATCACAAATTTTTGGTTCAAAAATACTTTTCCTGCTTTTTTCTTATCAAAAAATTGTTGCTTGCACATCAGAACGAGGCTTATAAGTTTCAACTTCAATTTCATCGCGTGCACCACATGTCCACCATTGTTCCTCCCTTCACTTTGTTTATACTATAAACTAAAGACACAGCTTTATGCCTTCAAAATGATCATATTTTTCCAATATTGAAATTTATGAATAATGAAAAATAAAAAATTCCCTCACCAATTTTTTGAAAGTGGCTGACGAGAAACATGACATCAATTTTCATTGGCGTTAGTGCTAATCGGCTTTTGAACAACTGGACCCTGTATTTTAAATCCCTTTTTCTCTGCAGATATCCTACGCATGGTCGATATGTTACTACACATCACCAGCTCTTGTACTTTATTTTTTCAAAAAAGGTTTGCACATTTAATATTGCAGTAGTTTATAGAATTGGTAAATTATTAAGATTTATAACTTTTGTTTTGGCTTTTGTTTGCTTCAATAAAACTATCCAAAGCAGTATTTCAATAAATATTACCCAATTTCATTAATTCCTGATAAGATGCTATGAATTTATTGGTATTTCAATTTTAACCAAATGTCCAACTTTTCAGCTGTTCTCAAAGATGTAGCGATTGCAACCTTAGTAATCTGTGTGGTGAGTGTGGTGGTTTGCTAAACCTCTTGCTATCATCAACACCCTTTCTATTCTGGGAATAATTCAAAATGGCGTTGCTAGTGTGATTGATAGAACAAGCAAAGCATTAATTGGTGTGTTTATCAAAAATCACCCACCATCATCAAATTTAAAATGCAAAAAACAGGATTCAGTATTGAAAAGAAGGCATTAACATCTCCTGAAGACAGATTTGACCAGCCAATATTTACAGTGCCAAATTTTAACACTAAGTGGGCTTAGTTAATTCAAAGCAAAGTGGCAAGTTTTAAAGTCAACCAGCTTTCTATTTTTTCCATAGCTAAGATACCTATTGGCTTAAAGGCTCTGAGAGGACACTGATGTAATAGTTTTAAAATAATTAAAATCATTGATACTGAAAAAGTTTCTGTCACCTGACCACTTTCAGAAAGAATATTTAATCTAAGAAATTTTCTGTGTTATCAGATCAGGTTCTTACAATTTTCTTGTCTTTTTTGCTGGGGTGTACATGTTCTATTGAGTTAACCAGGGTGAGGATTAAATAATATATAGAAGATAGGTGACATTTTTATGTATAAATTGTATGCATAATTAAGTATGTCACAGTTTAGAAATTTTACCATTGCCTTACATTTGTGATTAAGAAAATAATGTAACTTATATGTTTAGCTTTTTAAGTATTTAGCCTCCCTAGATTTATAGCACAGATATTTGGAAATAAGAGTAATTAAAACCATTGTTAATGTAAAACCTTAAATTAAATGGAAATAAATGGAAAATGGGAAGTTTAAAGTGCTGATAACCCCAAATATTTTTGCTGTCTCAAACTATTTATCATACAACTTTAAGTACTAAAAGTTTTGGGTTTTTATCAATTTTTTTATATTTTCAGTCTTTGCGGTACTTTGAAATTGTACAAGTTTTGCCATCTTAGTACACTGCTGTGTTATGAAGAAGACTGGTAATAGTTGTGAACGGCATTCTTGACTGAAATTCAACAAAAAACAAGAGAATTAAAGGCCACAGTTATTGAAAAAGAATTTTTGAGTATTGTAAATTTTTTGAAATAAATGAAAAACTAGCTAATGTGCAGTGCTTTAAATTACAACATTCTAATTCAACATTGATTCTTTTTGCAACTATATCTTTCTCCTTTAGCAAGTGTCCATTATGGCAAATTTTGTACACTTTTGAAGTACCGTAGAAAGTAAACATCTATACTTTTTTCCCATTGAGGCTTAAAGTTTTATGATATTTATAAATAGTTTGAAACAAACAAAAAAATTGGGGCTATAAGCACTTCTATTAATTTTTATTTTATAATTTTTTGTCATTGTCGGTATTTGAAATTGAATATATTATGATTAATATCCTCTAGGAATGCTTAGTTCATCTGGTATGCTGTATATATCAAAAGTGGTTGGGACTGGTCTTGTCATTCTTATTGGAGCATTCTGGATGAGATGTAAGAATATTCTAAATTTTAGAATTCTAAAAGTGCTCAATTTTTTCTATTCTTTACTAGAGTCATTTAAAACAAGAATTTAATGGCTATCATCATCACCATCATCATCATCATCAATCTTCATCATCAATCACTATCATTATCATCACCATCATCATCACCATCATCATCACCATCATCATCATCATCAATCATCATCATCAATCATCATCATCATCATCATCAATAATCATCATCATCATCATCAATCATCATCATCATCATCAATCATCAGTCATCATCATCATCATCAATCATCATCATCATCATCATCATCATCATCAATCATCATCATCAATCATCATCGTCAATCATCATCATCGTCATCGTCATCATCATCATCACCATCATCAGTCATCACCATCATCATCATCACCATCATCATCATCACCATCATCATCATCACCATCATCATCACCATCATCATCACCATCATCATCACCATCATCATCACCATCATCATCATTACCACCACCATCACCATCATCATCACCATCATCATCATCATTACCGTCACCACCACCACCACCACCATCATCTTCATTTAATACCCCTAGTTTCCCACTCCTGGGCTCAGATGTTAACTGTTAAACATTCAAAATGAAATTTCAAAAAGAAAAGCCACTTCAGTGGATGATAATGATTTACTTGGGCTTGTCTTCTGTTTTGATATGCCTTTGGAACACAAACAAGGAAGGCAGTGATAGCTGGGTACAGAATCTGCAACATTTCCACTCCTTCACAGTGTTTGCATAATGCATGTACTTTTAAAAAGGGAATGAGATTAACAAATCACAGTGTAAATGTCCAGTAATTATTTAATGGCAAGGAGCATGCATGATGACTCCTACACAAACTATCTGATAAAAATGATCTACTATAACTTTATTGGTACACTGACCTCACAAGAAATTGATCAAAAGATAATAATTATTATAATTATAATTTATTCAGTTTGCTTCACTTATAAAATTATGGAAATCCTTTATGGTACATACCAGCCTGAACTAGCTCATTGCTAGGTCTAGTGTCACCAGAGTACACAACACTATATCCAGATAGATGTCTCCATACAAGGCCATAGGCTTCCACACAGTGATCAACTGGGACAGTTAAAATCTGGAAACAAAAACCAGACTCTAGCAAGTAAATTAGATTGTCATTGTGTTAGACATGTTTAACATTAAACAAAACCTGAAAAACAACTGCAAAATACAAAAAATTAGAACTTAATATTTTTATGAGTAAACATAATAGTTACTGGCAGCTGTCGCATTATTGTAAGCTGATAAAAACAATAACTTGCATAATTGCTAGTTCTTTCTTTTCTTTGTGATACAGTGTAAGTGATTTATAATTTAGAACAATATTTCAGATTAATATAATTGTATATTTTTTTTTTATTTGGAGTGAGATTACTAAGGCTTGGGGTAAGATGACCAAGGAATTGGGGCTACATAACCAAACTCTGTCATGGTGAGGTGATTTGGGGCAAAATGAATATGGGGCGAGATGAATACAAGGTGAGATGACCTGTTACCTTTTATATGTAAGATCAAAAGCAAATAACTTGGGTTACGAACTTGATGTGGAAAAAACCCTTAGCTTTAAACAAAAGTTTTTCACAAAGCTCTTTTTATTTTCTTCCTTTCATTGCCTCCCAGTTAGCCTTGTTGGTAAGGTACCAGTTTACTGTGTAGGAGGCCTGCATTTGATTCCTGGCCAGCCTAACAATTAGGTTCTTAAAATAACTGCAGAGAAGGTGGTGCCTTTGCTCTAACATCTGGAAAAAGTTCGACCTTTGCATCGTCTTGGATAAGGATGTTAAACTGTAGGCCCAGTCTCTCTCAGTCTCCTATTGGGAACTTAAAAGAACCCACATGGTTGTCAAAAGGAGCAGGTTGGTGATCTTCACTGATATTATGGTCTGTCTGATTCGTCAAAGGCATTTAGTAACATTTTACATAATTATTATATAATTTATGTCTTATGATTACAAATGCATGCATGGAGACAAAAAGAAAAAATGCAAAATCAAAGGGAAACATTGAGAGATCAAGTATTGAACAGTAGGTGAGGGAAATTACAGTAAAGATTCAAACACGCAAATGAGTATGGTATGAAAATTTAACCCAATAATATTATCTTACAAACTGGTATGAAAGTTGATATCAATAAATGCAGAAATCCTACAATACCAAGTCATCTCCATATAATTATAATAAATAGTGACACATAACTTGTCACCACAAACTCTGGTCAATTCAGACACTTTGAAAAATTTCATCTGTCTTGCGGCAAATTTTAAGTTCAAACAGCTCAATATTTTGAGCATTTTTAAATTAAAAAAACAGAGAAAATAAATGGAAATTATATTATTATTATGATAGTAAAACAAAGTTGGAAAACAAACAACTTATTCTACTCAGAGTTTTCATTAATAACCGGGACCCATTTACTTTGATCAACATACCCGTGTACTTGAGGTGAAAGATGCTTTCAGAGAGCAAAGATATAAGCAGACAATCAACTTTTGTTTTAATTGAATTCATTAAGAAAACAGACTCTCCAAAGAAGCTAAAAGACACTAAAACAAACTGCAAATTATTTTTAGAAATTGTGTGAGAAAGCACCCCCAACCCTGCCCAAACACACAATATATAACCCCCTAAAGTATATAGCTTAAGGCCTCCATGCTAACAAAAAAGTGCCTGCGTATTCTACTTAAGGTGCCCTTGTACTTCAAAAGTTAATGAAAACCCTGCTACTTTTGAAAATAATCCTTCACAAGACCACCATATTATTATAATTCAAGGTGGATTTTTTGGCTGACTTTGTTTGGTCTACGAAAGTTGACTTATATACTGCAAAAAATGATAATGTATCAAAAACTCTTCAAACATCAATATTTATGATAAAATTATATATACCTCTTTAGCATCTAGGAGCAACTCTAATTTTCCTCTCCATTTGTGATCTTGGCTTGTCATAGTTGAGCAATCCACAAAACTGCCGATAATAATTAAAATTAGATATTTTTAACCTAGATATTTTTTTGAATAATCAATGCTGACTAAACAGGGATGTGGGCAATCAAGCACACAACTATAAAATTGTACTAACTATTTTTAAATACTCTATAACTAAAAACATATTAAGAAAAGTAAAGTTTTAACTAAAGGTTAAAATTTTAATCACTAACCATAAAATGGAGATTGACATGTTTCAGCATGTCTCATGCCTTGTCCATTTACATGCTTGTGCAATACTTGATTTCATTATTGTGAGTAAGGCATGATACATACTGAGACATGTCAATCTCCATTAATTAATGCAACTTATGGATATTCATTAAAATTTTATCTAACTTACTGCTTCTTTTTCTGTTTGGATTGATTATTTTAAAAAATGTTAAGGTTCAATATAAAACCAACCTGTAAGACAGGAACTGGCAAAGGCTGTCATACTCATGAAGCCAGTTTCTGATTCTTTTTGGTCCTATAACAAGAAGAGGTTCTTCAGATCTCCCACTTTCCTGTATCAAATATTACAACAGTAACATAACTTTAATCATATAATAGTTTTGCTATTTTTTATTTTGATAATAATTTATTCATGATTAAATTTCAAAATAAACGCCACAACTGGTTTGATATCGGAAAATGGTGCACACTCAAAAACAGATGAAAAGGATATCAAACATTAACATCACAAAATGGATTTAACAAGTATGGATTATAAATTAATAAATGTAGATTTTTTTTTCATTTGTTTCAAGATATAAAATAGTTGCTTGAGATGGAGGTAGTAAATTAATCAATAGCAGTAGTGGTCAAAATGATGCGACCTCCATCTAAAGTGACTTTTTTATATTTTGTGAGACAAATGACAAAATTAATACTTTTATTTTAATTATTTTACCACAATCTCAAATCTCTTTTACAAATATAAAAATTATTATATTTAACAATAAATTATCCATAATTGACTGGAACCATTCAGTTTTTTCAAACCAAGGATGAATGTACTGCACTCAAATTATCTTTTACACTGCATTTAATACAACTTTGAAAATGAAATGAAGAAGTACGACAAGCTTAACATGTGACTCAACATCAATAATCAACAATTAAATATAAAAATATCTGCTTTCAAGCCAGTTGAAACTGAGGCTCTGTGGAGAGCCTAACATTATTGTGTAATGTTTCTTTTTGCAAAGTCATTAAAAATTAATGAGTATTGGCTTCTCCTTGGCCTCAGAGCTAATTAACCTCTATTATGGGTACATTCATGGAAAGTCACTAGGCTTATAAAACATTTAACTTTATTCAAAGCTGTAATATCCAAACATTTTTCTTAGATTAGAATTTAAATGACTATATATCTATAGTAAGCAAAAATTCATTATTAATAGTAACTCTATCAAATTTGTACTCACTTTTAAAAGTATGTGCCTCTTGATAAGGATTCGCACAAGACCCTGGAAACATCAGTAAATTCAATGTAAAGCATAATAAAATTATTGCTTTCAAATAAAATATTATAGACATGCTTTATAATATCAATTTTATTGTTATTGTTATTGTATGTTCCTTGGAATTTAAAAATTAGAAAATGTGATTCTAAATAAACTACAGGGTTAGAAGTGATCAGTTTAAACACATATGCAGACTAATATTAAATCCCTTTTTAACTACAAAACCAATTAGTCCATGGTGATCCCAGAGTGACATATTTCACAAATCTGCCAATTAAATTATTACCAAACAATTTCTTTACCAAGATATTTTTAAAGGTGTGTAATAACACGCCTTAAAATTTTGAAATTCAACTCCCATGGGAAACCCTGAAAAAAACGTGCTCAAGTTCGGGTACTGATAAATGATGATCAAAAATCAATATTTTAGAATTGTGACTGTCAGCATTTATATGTCACCACAAATAGTCGATTGATCACTCTCAGTGGTAGAGAAGCACTTTCATCCCTATACGATAACAACAACTTGTCAATAAACTTATGCTTTCAATTCTATTAAAACAAACCTACCAAGTGATGGTCAGCATGAATATGAGATATGAAGACACAAGAAAGTCTTTGTATGACATCATCAAGCTGGTTACCATAGTGACGATACAGCTGTCCATATGTTCCTTCCCCACAATCAAGTAAAACGGATTTGTTGCTAACAAGTTTAAATAAATACCTTTAACTACTGCAGCTCATTGATAATGTACCTCATAATATAATAATTATGATACAAATATATGTTATTTGCTGGCCGGGAGGTCTGTATCGAGAAAAACTGTGCCCGAGGTCTTGCATAAGGACCGAGGCCAGAGGCTGAGGTCAGTGTACGTAGACTGAGGGCACAATTTTTCTCAATATGGACCTCCCGGCCAGCAAATAACATTTTTATTTTTTTTTTAATTTATTTTTACTGAAACTTTTGTCAGCTTTGCTTGTCACAAATTCGCTATTATCTGCTGGTGGGCAAGATTGTAAAATTCCACCCGCTCACAAAACCCCTAGAAACCAATCAGATTACAGAATCCTTTTTATCTTGCCCGCTTGAGCGTCCAAAAAAATTAATAAAGTTTATTAGACATTTAATGCATAAATTCATCATCAATCCAATTTTGATCCAGGTTTATCCTCGTAAATGGGGGTGGCTGGATTTAGCCCATTCTAACAGCAATCTCTCTAACTCCCACTCTCCATCTCGCTCAATTTATGGCATCCTCCTTCTCCAAACCAACATTCTTGCTCTCATCCTCCACTTGTTTCTTCCACATCTTCTTTGGTCGTCCTCACTTCCTCTTGCCCTTCACTTCAAACTCCAATGCTTTTCTCAAAATATGCTCATCATCCATCCTCAACACATGCCCGCACCATCTGACTCCATTCACCATTGCCATCTGAACCACTGTTTCCTTCAATCCCAACATCTCCATTAGGTCCTCTGTCCTCTTTTTCTCCATCAGTTTGTATTTTAAACAAAATGGAAAAAAAAAAAGTTTATACTACATAAAGCTAAAATTAATAAAAAAGAAACATACATTAATAATTTATTCATTATGGAATGAAAAATGTGTCTTACGTTCTTAAAAACAATTAAAAAATAAATTTAATAATAATAAGAATCATGAATATCCAGTTACAAAATTGCAATTTAATCTAATAATTTGGTAATACTACTAACAATAATTATTAATGGACATACCCAATGGAGACTAATGTTGCACTAACATTCCGATATTTTGATGGTAAAGAAGCACCTGTTCCAATGAACACAACTTGAAAGTTAAAATCTTGGCTATTTGGTTCAAGACAAGTTCTCTGAGGAGCAATGGTCAGCAATCTATTTTTATCTTTCAATGCTGTATCATTTCTATCAATCTTGGAAGCACTGCTGATGTCTTTATCAAGGTTATGTTGATCTCTGCTTGTGTATAATGGAGCATTCATTTCAACATGTTTATCACTAGCATTACAATCCTTTGTCCTACACAAGCTTTCATGATCCATTTCATTACAACTTGTTTCTAAATTATCAACTGTGTTTGTTCTTATTTCTTTTACATCACTGCTCAACACTTCATTCTCAAAATTAATCATATCACTTTTTGTTTTTGATTCCAGGTTAAAATTCTCACTACAAAACGAACAAGTACATTTGCCACTATGCATGAAGTCCAACCTTCCTAACATGTTACATAGTAGCTGATAGCTGTCACTCATGATCTCCAATGAGTCAAGTCTTGGTGGTATATCACTGTAATCAAAGCCTTGTTGTTTGATTGGTCTGAGATGAAAAATTGTAAAATTTTCTGCAACTGTGATATTTTTTGAAAATCTTTTATGCTCATCATCCTATAAAATAAAAATAACTTACAATAAAAAAATTAAAATGACATGAAAACTGGCATAACATGAAAACAGGCAAATGTTGTAAACATGACCACATTTGGACTAACCACAAAACTTTGCATGACTCAGTGCAGTACTGTAACATGACATGCTGACCTTTTGATAAAAATATTAATGTCTAAAAGGAAAATCTCCAGCTATTTTGGCAGCAAAAGAAGAAAAGAAACTAAGGAAGACAACCATCCGTTAAAATGAGGAAAGCATCTAATGATGATGGCAACAATGTTGAAAAAAAAAACATTAAGATTTAAGACATTCAATTTTAAAATTATTTTGGAATAAAAAAAGTTACATTTTAAAACCTTTCCAACCCCAGACAGTTTATCAACATCTCAATTCTCCTAACACATCTCATACAAAATGATACATTTGGTAATGAGAATTAAGGATTTTACTGGGCAAAATATTTTGTGCAGGATGAAAAGCTAAATCCCCCAAACTTCTTATCTGAAAGTAGGAGATTTAGTTGGTACAATTTAGCATGTTAAGGGCTTAAAGCATAAATTTTGCTATTATTTAATAATTTAAATGATCACAAAAAATTGCCCCATCCTCCTTATTTGCTCAAGTTTGTCACCTTCCAAAGGTCTTGAAGAGAAAAATTGTCTCCCTTACATCCCAAGAGTTGGCTCCAATCCAGTGGTGATGAACAAGAATAAACCAGGAACACTTTCTTTCTAACTTTATAACTAAGTTGCAAACTTCCATACAGAACAATTTGAGGAATAGAATCATATATAAGCAAAATATGACTATAAGACATATTGAACAAGCAGATGCAAGAGTATTAGACGTATGTCCAGTGGGAATAGACAAGAACTTAACCAGTGACTCGGCTCCCTACATGTGGGTCTCTATATCTCAGTGGATAGAGCATCTGAGTAATCAGAAGGTTGTGAGTTTGATTCCCCTTCAGTCACTCAGAATTTTTTCTGAGCATTCAACTTGAGGAACACTTTCTAACTCTAAGAATAAATCATTTTTGCATTTGTAGCTGCTGCTTTCTACAATGATAGAGGACTCACTTTGTTTAGTCTTAGCCTCACTATGAACATTTACATATCTATTTCCATTTCCATTTATTTCCATTTCCGTAATATAATATAATAGTATTTTATCTAGTCTGCAAATAGCTACGCTA
>JAOBBB020019195.1:0-15650 GCA_025331005.2 Zoanthus gigantus | reverse complement strand
CTACTACTACTACTACTACTACTACTACTACTACTACTACTATTACTACTACTACTACTACTACTACTACTATTACTTCTACTACTATTACTTCTACTACTATTACTACCATTATTACTACTACTACTACTACTACTTTTTTTCTTTTTCCTATTAAGTGAAGCTAAAACTACTATTAAGTTATATTATTATTATATTTATTACTATTGTTATTAACTTAAGGGTGAAATGGAACAAATTTGACATTTGTATGAGTTAAGAAAATATTGTAAGCAGCTTTTGAAAAGTTCACGATAAACGTTATGACAAGACGCCATGCCAAAAGAACAAAGGAAAAACAAGGATATGGAGGCTTAGCAAAACACAATCAGAATTGCATCCACGAAATAAATTAGAACGGAAGCCGAATCATCTCCCAAGAGAGAGACCCGGATAAAAGAAAATTCCGTGAAACCACTGAAACAGAATGATCAGTTTACAACAACAAAATGCCATTGAACACTTATGCAAATATCGAACCGTAGAAAACAATCCTTAAGAAACAAACCTGAAACCATAACAAACAAACCTGAAGAAGACGAGTCGAAGACCGTCGAAACGTTGTATCAAAAATAAGAACAAATGCATTTGGAAATCCTGAACAACAACAAACAACTATATAGAATCGATAAAGAATGAAGAAAAGCTTCAAAATTATCGTTATGACAAATTCTGAAAGTTTATTAAAAAAGATTAGTTGACGTTGATGTTACATTTGCAGTTCATACTAAGTTACCAAAACTTTGTTATGAAGAAAATGGGATGCTGCGTCGGTTTCATTGACTAAGAGTTCAACTTAGATGCTTCGCGCAAGCTTGTTCCAAAAAATGTAGAGTGCTTTGTTTTTCATTTTTGCTTTTTATATACTATTATTGTAATGGTATTGTCCAGTTTCTTTAACTCTAGTACTTTTCACTTTATATCGCTTTGATACTTTAGTAATAATAACAAGAATATCGTTTTTGTACAGGTCGCGTCGTTAGCAACTTCATCATGCAGGCATTGGAAGGGAGACCATTGACGGTATGATGATATTATTATAGGTAATCGCACGAATGGGTTTTTCATAAGTATCAAAAATTCATAAGCATGTTGGGAGAAAATTCGTTTGATTACTTTTTAATAACATACAAAACGCAATTACAAAGCAAGTTCCGTTGTGCACATTGGCAAAACTCTGTTGGTAAAACTCTGTCGGAAAAATATAAAAACTTTGAACTTTAAACTTTGCGCACCAGGCCACCGTAACGAAAGATTTGATTGGTTCTTACCAAACTCTATTGTTTATTATCCAATCACAAGCGACAATTCGCACTAAAGTAAGTCTTTTTTGCCAATCAAAATCGAGTAATTTATTCATATGTTATTAACTAGGAGTAATCATAAATTAATGGGAGTGCTAAGAACAGTTGCCTCTGACGTCACAACGTCAAATTGAGAAAGTGTTCCAGAGCTTGGTAATACGATTAAAGTATAGGGTTTTTAAATAGCTTGGTTTTCCAGAATGAAATTACCTTGTCTGTTAGGAGTTTCAAGAAATACTGGTTTTGCTGTAACGTAGCCAATCATATCTCTAAACATTTCAATTAAAAAATAAGCAGTATCTACCAACAAAAGATTAAACTTACGAAAACGTTTTTAGGTCTATGGATCGGGCTCACAGACAAGATCGTTTCAATATGTCAGGTATGTCAAAGATTTACTCAAGATGAGAAATTTCAGGAAGCCAACATACGCTCTGTTTATAAGTATTTTTTAAGGTACAACTCTTTAAAAACTTTTTAACCTAATCTACCTTTTCTGTTTCAGTGATCTTGTCAACGGGTTGATTCTTTTAATGAATGGAAATTATTCAAAGCCTGTAAATATAGTAAGTTTAAAATTTTAAAAAAAGTTCTTTTTAATCTCATGCATAATTAATTTACATTTCTAATTTGGGTTTTGGTAAGCCAAAATGACAATCTTAAAATATTAATGATTTTCTGATAGTATTGGTGTCAGGTTGAAATGATAATTGCTGTTGAGCGAAGCAAGACAGCATATATTCTTGACGACTCGATTTTGGAGTGGGTTCCGTGTGATTTCCTACCTCGCTTCCCCTGGGTTCCCCCCACATCACATTATTAATGCTACGTGCTTTTTCTCTTGAAATTCTTATTTATGAAAGCGCTCGCTGATAACGTTATGCATATTCAGTTGCAAGTTACAGTAAATAGAAAATGTTTCATGTATCAAGATCGTATTTTCGAACGTCGCAAAACAAAGGCTTTCGAAAATGATATCTTCAGAATTTACTGATGGCTATGACGTACGACTGAAGTCTGAGCGTAAAATATATAATTTTTTAAAGGTTTTAGTTAAGCGCTCGATCACTACTTAAAGTTATGCATGTTCAATTACAAGTTTTTTAGACATGTTTACAGCTCGGCAACATTCTCTTTATCTTTGATAATAATTAGTTATTTGATATACTCGCCTCGCAAGTAAAAAGATCTGGTTGCATAGGTGAGATTCCCTTTTAACGGGAGTATGGAGGGGTTCTTTTGTCTGCTCTGGAGATCCTCTTTCTTCAAAAGTTCTTTTTCTTTACTTTGAGTATTTCATGTAGAATCAGCCAGGATTTCCTTTCATTAAGATTTATTTTGGCTTCAGCAAATGTGACCTAACAACGTTCTTAGATGTAAAGTCTCAGTGTTGCTTTAGTTACTGCAAGCCTTTGAAGTAGGTGTGGATGATCGGGGTGTTATAAACCTGCCACGCATCCCATAAAGTTTTGGTTCAACCTTTCTGGCATAGACCGGGAACATCTTTTTAGGGGAATGTACAAAGTCTTTGTACAATGTGGTGATCATCCTTCTCCAAAGTCATCTTTTCCCCCCGTTGGATTGTGTCACCACAAGTAGTTCAAGAAGGTGTGAATGATTTGGTCGCAAATATTTCCTAAGCATTCATAAAGGAGGGTCCTGAAGGAGGGTCCTGAAGGGGGTCCTGAAGGAGGGTCCTGAAGGAGGGTCCTGAAGAGGGTCCTGAAGGAGGGTGCTGAAAGAGGGTCCTGAAGGGGGTCCTGAAGGGGGATAACAATTCCATTTCCGAGCACGTTTGTTTTCAAAATCCTACTTAGCAGTGCTGAAATCCCATTCCCATTTTTGATTTTCGACATTTTTTTTCCCAATCCCATTGACCAAATCCCAGTCCCAGTGGCTTGAATCACATTTTCCTAGGGCAAAAACCGGCCAATCCCAATTCCCATTTTACCCCATCAGGATCCTCATTAAGTTCTGGTTCAACCTTGCATAAGACGGGTTCCATTGTTGAGGAAAAGATGTAGGTTATTTTGTAATCTTCTTTCTTCAAAGCCATCGTTTTTTCTACTTGAAATTAAGTTTTCACGTTCGATCAGCCAGGATTACCCATCTAAGGTTCTTAGATGTTAATTGTGTTGTGTTAGTCACCTCAAGAATTTGAAGCAGGTGCAGATGATTTTAGGGGTTAATATACTTGTCCTGTATCCATAAAGATCTGGTTCACCTTTTCTTGCATATTCCGAGATCCTTTTCACTGGGAAATCGACAGGCTTCGTTTTTTTTTATATTTTTTCTCAAAGTCATTTTTTTTGTTACTGGGAGTATTTTCCTATTTAGCATGAAGTGTCTCCAGAGGAGAGTCTCAAGATTTTCCATCTTGCAACATAACAAAATTCTCAGACGGCAAGTGTTAGTCACCACAAGTAGCTGAAGCAAGTCTTTACGAGGGTTTCTTTGTACAGTCTCGTTATCCTCTGTTTCTCATCGCGTTCTTTTTCTTGCTTTGTGCCTCGTATGGGACAAAAAAAACGTGACATAACATGGTAATGCATTATGTTGCTATACTCTAGCAGTTGAAGTAGGTCTGTATGTCTTTAGTCGCAAATGCTTTACTTGTAGGGCAATCCTGACGAATATACCATTATGGAGTTTGCACAGATCATTAAGGAAGCAGTTGGTACGTACAATTGTGATAAGTTACTTTCATTAAAAACAGATTTGTATTCAACACAAAAAGCAGACTGTAATGATGATGATAGTAATTATTGTAATGATGGTGATTGTAATGATTGTGATGATTGTAATGATGATTGCAATGATAATTGTAATGATTATAATGATGATGATTGTAACGATTGTAATGATTGTAATGACTAATGATGGTGATTGTAATGATTGTATTGATGATTGTAATGATTGTAGTGATGATTGTAATGATGATTGTAATGATTGTAGTGATGATGATTGTAATGATGGTGTTGTTTGTTACGATAATTGTAATGATGAATGGAATGATGATGATTGGAATGATGACGATGGTTGTAATGATAATTGTAATGGTGATGATTGTAATTATGATGATGATTGGAATGACTGATTATTTTGGATTCTGCAGGTGAGCTTTCGCATGTGTGAAATTTAAGATTTTAAAACTATGTTATTTACGTTTTTTGTACTATAGTGTGGAGCTTGTTTGTGGGTACAGCCTCGTAGAGAAGTATCCACTTTGTTTTATCATTGTTTACGTTATAGGTCACATCTTGAATGTTAATTACAGGTGGAAACGCACCAATTGTTACTCTTCCCAAAGTAGAAGATGATCCACAGAGGCGAAAGCCAGATATTACTTTGGCAAAGAGAGAGTTGGGCTGGAAGCCAAAGGTGGGTTATTCGCTTAAAGTGAGTTTATAATTTAGCACAGAAATCGTTTTTGCTTTTTACGTTTCTTTATAAAATTTAGGGATGACTAACGATCCTAGCAAAGGGCTTCTTTAATTACTCATTGTCTTGTCATGTGACATGACGAAAGCTTGTTTGCCTGATGAAGACCATGCGAGATGGTCGCAACCTCGCACCTTGCTTAAAAATCTGATTTCAAGTACGAGAATGTGTTTTGAATCAAAATTATCAATGAGATGACCCACGGTTACTGCGCTCAAGTAAAACTACAATGTTGTAAAACTAGCATCTTTTACATGCTACTCGTTCAAGATTACTGTCGAGGAGCGAGTGCTTTCCTAACTTCTTTATATTCTCGACCAAAAATAAATTCGTTACTAATAGGAAACAATTAAAATGTATATATCAGTTGTTTTTTTTGTGTGTACAAAATGTCTTTACCCTTCTAATGGTGAAAGCAAAAAAAAATCGATTAAGATTTTTCCTCACGGTGTAACTTGCGTTTAAAGTCTTGAAATATCATTTCCGGTTTCACATTGCGGCGCAATTTGAAGGCTGGTAACTACCATATTGTTTTCTAGTCCGTGACGTAAAAAGCAGAGTTTAGTATTCAGAATTTGTAGCGTGCGTATCTTTGAGGTGAAATTAACCATAACAAAATTTGACGAAACTGGATTTACAAACACATGTTCTGACGTAAAGCCGTAAGCTATTTAAGAAATAAAACATGTTTTCGTGTCTTTAGAGCTTCGTGAAAACCGAGGCAAACGTTTGGGAGAATTCGAGAGCAGATCAGTGACCAAGACGCAGTCGAGGGTTTTCACCTGCTCCAGAATTCTCACAAACTCTGCCGAGGTTTTCATGTGGCTCTAAAGACACGAAAAACATGTTTTGTTTGTTTTATAAAATTATTATTTTCATTGTTAACAAACAGAAAGACGATATACGAAGCGCGCACTGTAAATTCTCACAACTTGGAGAAAGTCAAACCACATGCATTGCTCACGCCATTTTCGTTCTTTCTAGCGCTATGAAAACACACTTTTAGACGAATCAAAATGCACGTATACTATCCAAATTATTGTGTAAAGATAAATTAAATTGATACTATTAGGCATAAAGTAAAAAATATCAAAAGAAATACTTACAACTGATGTGTCGTCCTCCACTTTGTATACTACGCTTACGAGTTCACACACTAACGATATTTCTAACACTTGTACTATTTGAATTTGCTTTGGGGGGCCTGGACGAAACTACGGTGCAAAACTACTTGGTGTAATATAACTATAACTCTACAGAGTTTGTGTCCTGTTTCTCTATATCTGTTCCATTCTCTTGTAAAATATGGTAGCAGGATGTGTTGTTGGAGGTTGTAGCAACGTAAAAGCTGAAGAAGAAATACCAATTCACACAATTCCTTTTTACTTGTGCCAGCAGCGAAGCGCGGCACAAGTTTAGGTTTGCCCCGTGTTTTTTTTTTATTTGTGTCGAGGTCTTCAGCCACTTGATATAATATTTGATATACTGAAGAGCGGCTGCTAGATAGCCTCAAAATTCAGGCTGCTCAAAATTAGAACTGAGAAGCCAAGTCTTACGTATACAGTCAGAACTCAATAAAATCAAAATCCTAGAGCGTCTTGTTATAATTATCCTCGGCCAGAAAGAAAAGTCGTTATCGAATTTTCTTTTTGCCATCGTCACTAGAAGGATAAGGACATTTTATACATCCAAAAAAAACCCTCAACTGTCAAGATTGTATAAACGGCAAAATCTAAGAACAGTTTTTCCTAAACTGGTAAACAATGGGGATCGAGACATTGCAACAAAAGCAACCATTGCCTGATCATAAAAAAACAAAAATCATAATAAACTTTATAGAACAAAATGTTCTTAATAATATCACTCTAACATTTGTACGCCGCACACCCTCCTACGTCAGCAAGTGCATAACAGGTTAGAACTGGTTTAGCCTGGCTACAACTGGTTGACTCACGGATACTTTTTCATTTACATAAATGTTTGTGAAACAATAGAACCCTACAACCTGCTTTGCGCGGTTGGTTTCCGTATAAAGTATCTCGATCCGAAAAGTTTACCAGTTTACGGAAACTTGTTTTCCTTTCGTTTTACCGTTCAAGCAATCTTGAGTTCGATTCTCTTCGGAAATTGGTTTAATTGTTTGCTATTATTAATGCGTATTAGTTCAAAAATTTAAAGCAGAGGGAAATCTGGGAAACCACTCTCATTGTTTGACACGAATATTGAACGAGTATCCTGTGAAGGAAGCTAAATTGTAGGTTTGTTTGTGCGCAGTATCCGTGAGTCGTCTTATTGAGACTTTTGATTTTGACACGAGGATTTGCTAACTGTGCAAAGCAGGCTGGGGGATTTTTAACAATGGCAATTAATGCACGTCCCAGCTAAAACTCACTCCTAATCCTGACCTATGAACTATGTCTCAGTTAAATTCAACTAAATGAGTATTAAAACACTGATATGGGCAGGTAGGTGCTACACGTAAGCTAAACAACTTGAGGTTGAAATAAGTTGCTGCGACGAAGGGTTAAAGCTCGAAACGCCACCTTCTTCAAAACTGAGTTGTTCCAGTTTCTATTTTACTTAGAGACTAACTTCTTGTACATTGATTCACACAGGTTCCCTTGAGTATTGGAATCAGAAAAACAATTGAGTACTTCAAGAAGGAACTAGAAAAATCGAGGTCACAAAAGTTGAAAGACTTATAGCCTTTATAACACAAAGCGATAATTTCACTTGTTTTATGAATTCTATTTTAAGTATTAAAAAAACAAACCTTAAATAATTAAATGTTAGCATAAAATAACAATGTCTTAAATTGAACTTAATTATGGTTGAGTGTTCTAAGAATACAGTACGCGAAACAAACATTTAATACGTATTTATTAAGTATGGGGGAATCATTGTTGACGTTATGCCTCATAACCATACGTGCATGGCTAAAAACGAAAGTTGGAAACAATGACAGTGTATTTAGTTGTACAGTCTTAGCCTCTCTATGAAGTTAAATATATTCCTAAATGCCAATGCAGTTTTAAACTACTGACAACTATGAATACTTTATTGTAACGTCAATTGCGAAGGAAGTGGTTGCCCATTCTTCCTAGCCAGAGGCTAATTTTTAATCGCTCGACGGCACAGATCTTGGCGTGAAAGTCGAATTTGCAGAGGGAGGAGAACTGGAGTACCCGGAGAAAAACCCTCGGAGTCAGATTAAGATCGACAAATCTCAGCCCACGTGCGGACTCGATCCTTGGTCGTAGAGGTGGGAGGTGTGACTGATGACCACTACGCCAACCTGACTCCCCTAACGACTGTGTGCGTTGTTGGAGGTGTGACTTCTCGTTCTTTCTCGCAAGTATTTTAAATATCAACTTCAAAACTCCATAACATCTGCCACCCCGAACCAGTATCAGTTTACATAAAGAGTTCAAAAACAATATATTGCGCATCTGATACAGTGAACGCTGCCCGAAAACAAACGATTCTCTCGATCGATAGAAGAAATAAAAAGCTCCCACTAACAGCTCCACGAGGCTAAGACTGTATAAACTGAATCCGCAGTCATTTAAACCAGCAGCATCTAGGAATTGAAAACTGGTCAATTCCTCTGTGAAATGAGGTTCCTCTGATAATACGAGCTCGATATGTTAAATATGTTGAAGGTATTCTTACAGTCCTGGGAAACTTTTTTGAAAAAAATAGCGATTTTTAAATTTAAATTTTAGGAATAAAAGAGCTTGATCAAAGTGGCCCCTTTTTGATGATGACATGGGAACAATAAAAGCTTACCTCTTGTAGAATTACCTAGGTATAATGAAATTGCCCAAATCATATGGAGATACGCAGCATTGCAAGGTGTATATCTGAAGCTGTATTTAGACTAAAATTCCTGCATCTCGACGTCGTTGGGCGACCGCGGACAGATATAGAAAGACAAAAATTAGGGATTTTCTAAAAATATCCAAAAAATGGAGAAAAATTAGGAATTTTAAGGAGACTGAATGTAGAAAAATTCTTGCAAAGAATATTTAGCTCATTAACAGTATTGCCATCCCATATTTTTTTGGCGGATGCTTATGATAACGATATTTCCCTAGAAAAGTTTTATCACTTTGTTCGCATGACAAGCCTTTAAAATAAAAATCTTTTGCTGGCTTGCTACCTAAATTTGTATGCTAATGAAGCAGGCTGTAAACAATAGCGCAAGCTATGATTCGTCTGTTAAAATAAAAAATAAATTTTGGCTCAGTAGTATTCCACTGTTTATTCAAAGATTACTGATTTACATTCTTTGCTAGTTTAAAAACACAGATACTTCTTCAAAACTACATGCATCGACCCTAATGTTCCAGGACAATTTATTTCTCGAGTTTGAAACTCAAATTTTATCTTTGTTTATTCGCCTCGTAAAGTTGTTTTATGCTTTTGAAACAATAAGTTGCCTATATAAAATATGAGAATTGGGTCATCACATTACTCTATGATAGAGCTGTATTAATGTCCAACTCAAGTAATACAGTTTTCACATCTCATTGTTTTGGTCTAACATACTTGAAGATTTTAAGATAAGGAAATCCGAAATTCAATAAACGGGGAGGTCTTAATTAGGTCTGGAGTAGGGGGGGAAGGGCCAGGTCGTTTATTTGGCACCTAAGATTGATGGAAGAAATATATTTTGATCAAAATGGCTTTGCTTGTAATTTATCGTACAAAAATTAACGCAAGTAAGTTGGAAACCATTTCAGTTTCGAGACATTTGGACGTAGCCCGGAGTTATTTGATATAATCACTCTTGAAAATGTGGCCGAAGGGCGTCGAAACATTGTCAAATTAAAAAATAGATTCTAACTTACTCGAGTTATATTTAGTAATACATATTAACAAAATCTTTTGCTGTATGAAATTTCTGGCCCAGCCTTGTGCACGAGTTTAAAATCAAAGGAATATGCTAAGACCTTAAAACGCGGCTGGCGGGTAAATTTGAATGCAAATGTAAAAGGACGATGAAAAAGACCTGTTCTTATAATAGGATCAACAAAACGTTTAGTTTTGTTTCATTCGGTCAAAATATAAACATTAACTCCTGATTAGTTTGCTAAAAATATAGTAATGAAATTAGATTGTCAAAGGCATTTTGATGTTTTGAGTTTTTATTAAAAAACAGAAACGCAGTAAACAATATGTGGAGTTTGCTTTTTGATCCATCGATTAAGTGCCCGCTATGAACAATATGCTTCGATTATCATTATCGCAACCACCACCGACAGTATTATAATCACCAAGCTACAAATAACACCATCATCATCATCACCACCATTATCAACACAATCATCATCATCAATACCACCAGCACCATCAGTACCACCATTATCAACACAATCATTATCACCATCATCATCATCACCACCATTATCAACACAATCATTATCATCATCAATATCACCAGCACCATCATTGCCACCATTATCAACACAATCATTATCACCATCATCATCATCATCACCACCATTATCAACACAATCATTATCATCATCAATATCACCAGCACCATCAGTACCACCATTATCAACACAATCATCACCATCATCATCATCATCACCACCATTATCAACACAATCATTATCACCAGCACCATCACCACCAGCACCATTATCAACACAATCATTATTACCAGCACCATCACCACCACCACCATTATCAACACAATCATTATCACCAGCACCATCACCACCGCTATCATCATCAATATCATTACGACCATCATTACCACCAACTTCATAACCACCACTAACAATATTACTAACATCAGTATCACTAAACTGATCCTTCACTGTCCAGCAATATTATAGAGCTTAAGCAACGGGCGTTCTTGTTGTCACGGAGGCCAACCGGAACTAAACTGTTTGCAGATGTCGCGTACCTGAACACGTCATGCAGTCGTGGTGATCGTCACGGAGACCTATAAGCCGCCATTTGCCTCTGTGTTGAAATATCAACTGCAAAGTTTTTTTTTTTTTTAATCAAAGGAATGGCTTCAAGCACCGAACAAATCGTCAATAAATCTTTGTAAGTAAATAATTTACTTACAATACCTTAAAACTAACTTTTGCTCCAGGTTCTTGCCGTACGTGTAACCAATTTAAAGTTTGTTTACGACTGAGCTCTTCAAAGTTAGTTTTCGCACCTTTTAACACTGCTTACGTCCGTCGTTGTGATATGCGCGCTACTTAAGAAAAAAATTCGTTCCAAAAACGCCGTTCTCGATCCAGTCCATTCACGGAAAATAAACCTCCGCCGTGAAGAAATGTTACGGTGCTTAAGCTCTATATTAAGTGTATAATGTAGAAAAACCGACACTGTCCATGATCAGGAAACTGGTTTCCAACACAACGTTTACAAGCAAGGAAACATCATTACAACACCAATAAACTTTACCAAGAAACCCTAACACAACCTGCTCTAAACCATTCATTTATCATTTAAGAATTTTTTAAATAAAATCAACAGAGAAAAAGATTTAGTTTATCAAATTCAACTCTTCACATTTCTCTATAAGATGTCCATCAAATATTTAAAACTAATTTCAACATTTTCCACTCCATAGCAAGTAAATCAACATTCAATGCTTAGAGTAAATGACATAATAATTAAAATAACAATTTGAAAGTAAAATAAATATTATACAAGCTGTTACAAGTTTTTATCGCTCATTCAAGACCACAACTGATACAATCGGTGGTTCCTTTCGAGCGAGTAAACAGCAAAATTTCGTTGACTAGTCAAATTTGTGTGTTACTTGTGTGCGTCTGATTTGACAGTCGTTACTTTCTGTATTGTAAAACAACTGATGTTCATGTATCGGCATATCTGAATCCCCAAGGCGACGGAATAGCGAAACAAGTCGAATACCACATAAACCTAAAAGTGACAAATGAGTTAGAGTAATAATTATTGAGACTGCATTTGTACTGCAGTGTAAACACTGAAGTTATGAATGATTGTCGAGGTTATGATTTTTGAGACTGAGTTTGTACTGCAGTGTAAACACTGAAGTTATGAATGATCGTCGCGGATATGATTATTGAGACTGAGTCTGTACTTCAGTGTAAACACTGAAGTTATGAATGATCGTCGTGGTTATGATTATTGCGACTGAGTTTGTACTGCAGTGTAAACACTGAAGTTATGAATGATCGTCGCGGATATGATTATTGAGACTGAGTTTGTACTGCGGTGTAAACACTGATGTTATGAATGATTGTCGAGGTTATGATTATTGAGACTGAGTTTGTACTGCAGTGTAAACACTGAAGTTATGAATGATCGTTGTGGTTATGATTATTGAGACTGAGTTTGTACCGCGGTGTAAACAATGAAGTTATGAATGATCGTCGTGGTTATGATTATTGAGACTGAGTTTGTACTGCAGTGTAAACACTGAAGTTATGAATGATCGTCGCGGATATGATTATTGAGGCTGAGTTTGTACCATGGTCTAAACAATTACGTCACTCTTTTTAACTGGGTTACTAAAACAAAAGTTCTGAATTTCAATAATATTTTGCATTAGTACTTTTAGGCCGATATGTAAAAAAACTTTCTGTGATAAATAAAAAACGAATATGGCCAAATATTACTGGTTGTATAGGTAGTTAAACAACTTTGAGATAAATTTTGGAAATAATTTACACCAGTGGGTTTTTGTAAAAATCACGAGATCAAACGTATTTCCAAATTCGTATTATTACTTTTAATAACATACATAAGAAAATAATAATTCAAGTTCTGTTGTCCACACTATTAAGTTGTATGCTAATGCAGGATATAGTAAAAAATGACGTCAGCAAGGATGTATTTTCTAAACGCTGACTACACATATCGTAGGCTCAGATTTAGTCAGAGTATACAAGCGACAGCCTCGTAAAATGTTAGCAGCTAGGCTATAACAAGGCTTTGAATATTCAAAGTCTTGAGGTAAAAAATGACTTCAGCAAAGATGTACTTTTAAACACTGACCACAAATAACGTAGGCTCAGATTTCGTCAACGTATACAAGCGACAGCCTAGTAAGATGTCAGCAGCTGGGCTATAACGAGGCTTTGAATATTCAAAGTCTTGAACAATTGGAGCATCAGCATATTCGAGTAGTGATTTTCTTTCTTATTACGGGAGAATAACAGGCTCATGGCGGTTGGGGGTCACGTGACCACAGCTACCTTATTAAATCAATCAGCTATGAAAAAATGGCATCCAGAAATGAAAAGAGCAAGTTGACATTAGTTAAACGGCAAAGTTTCAGCTATTGACTTTAAATATGTAAAAAATGGCAAGCAACAGAAAATAGGATATTTCCTAAGGATTTGTATGACTGGAGGTCAAGCTTTACTCTCCAGTATCAACTTCACATACATTTCTTTAGAAAAATTGTAATTTTATATTCGCTGTCATATTTTGAAGTTTTTAACGTTGAGACCTGAAAGTATAACTTTGAACCATGTTAAACTGCTCTTTCCATTTCTGAACATCATTTTGTCATATCTAATTGATTTGAGGGAGGGAGGGTATGGTCAAATGACCGCTAACTGTAAAGGGCCTATTGGGAAAACTTTGGCAAGCAGGTTAGACGCATATCCAGGTTATATTTTAAAAAGCGAAACTAGTTGTATCTGCTTCTGTAGCCTCATACGAGCTTTTGCGCAACTGAGATACGAACTCATGGATTAAACAACAACCGTGTTGCAATGTTTCTTTCAAAGATACTCATCCGAAAAAGTTGGTATATTGCCCAAAGCGATAAATTCTCAAATGATGAAAATCTTGGGCCCTTGGAATCCTCCAGGCGATAGCCTCAACACACGGATAAATTATTGATACTACATTTTATTGATGTCACTAAGAAGGACTTTGGAGTTTATTTCTGTCAGGCAACCAAAAAGACCATAGCGGCATTTAAGTCCGCAAATGATGAAAATAATGGGCCCATCAGATCCTCGTGCCTACAGATTCTACTACTGAGCATGAAATTCTCAAATGATGAAAATCTTGGGCCCTTGGAATTCTGCAAGTGATGGCCTCAACACACAAGTAAATTATCGGTATTGCATTTTACTGATGTCACTAAAAAAGAATTTGGAGTTTATTTCTGTCAGGCAACCAACAAGGCCATAGAGGCATTAACGTTCTCAGGCGGATCCTCACAAAGATAGCCTCAACTATGCTACGCCACAGTGTGGTGGACCCTGATGGTGTAGTGCTTAGCATGTTGAGATGGAGTCCCGCACAGGCATTAAAAAGAGAATTGTGGGGGGAAAAAAGCTTGCAACAAACTTTGTGTTTACTCTAAAAAATGTTTAGTGCAATCTTTCCCAGCCTCAAATAACCTATGTTTCACTCACTTACGTTTATACATTTAGTTTAACCAGTTTTGTACTTTTGTACTCACCATGACAAACCATAGCAGGTAATATTCTTCTAGTCTAGAACCATACTGTATGTTCAACACCTGCAGTATGCCGCCAAACATACAAGCATCTTTGAATTCTAACGGACTCTTAGTCATACATGCCACCTAAAACGGAAGCATGACAGAATGCACGTGCTAAAATATACTTTTTATCATAGTTGTTTTTTTTTAAAAAAAAAACAAAACAACTTTCTAAAGCAAATTATGAAAGTGCATCGCTAAGTAGATTAAGACCCGCGATTTCATTGACTAAGTTGAAGTTTTAAGTTGGCTTTTGGGAAAAAGAAAACGACACAAATGTTTACATATTGGCACAGATAGGAACTGAATCCAGTAGCTTTTGGTCAGATAGCAGAGGTCTTACCAACCCCACTGACAACACTGCCAAAGATCAAACAACCATGCATTCAAAGATCTTACCAACTGCACCAACCATGGACCCAGAGATCTTACCAACTGAACCAACCATGCACCAAGAGATCTTACCACCTGCACCAACCATGGACCCAGATATCTTACCAACTGAACCAACCTACTGTATGAACCATGCCATCGTACACACAAAATGATAGTTTGCTTAAAACATGTGGGAAAAAGTTGATGTAATAGTACTGTAGTGTGTCGATAACCGAACAAAACTCACCACTAATTTGAAGGTCACCTTTGCTGCCATAAAACCAAATGTCATAACAAATAAACAAGGGTGGTTCTGGAGCAAGTTCGTTTTTGACGTTCTGGCCACCAGATACGCTAAGTATATGACAATAGCAAGTGGAATGATAGGTGATACAACACTGGTACCCTGTAAAGGAAGGACCATTTTCATTAATATTAGTAGCGGCATAAAAGGAATAGTTTTACTTCAGTATTCAATGATGAATAAAGTTCTACTTTTCAAAACCTGAGCCAAAAACAATCAGACTAATATAATATCCAGACTATAAACCACTACTTTTTTTATATGCAGGGTTCAAAATAACCTTCAGAAAATCTACTCAATTTTTTAGGCTGGTTTACGTAGTCCAAACGTTTTTCTGGCAAAGATTGTTAATAAAGATGTTGCATAAACTGTGGAACAAACACGATCTCAGTTGTTTTTTCAGGCAGTAAAACATTATTTTTGGTAATGCAAGTTATAAAACAAAGTACTTCTACCAAAAAAAAAAGGATGATCCACCTAGAAATGCTTCGAGCGAAAGTTCCTTATTCCAGTAGTACCTTGAACTATGTGTGAAGGAGATCAAAATCGCTGGCAAGGTCTAAAATTTGCCAGCTATCACCAAAGGCCGGTGGCTAATTTGAACCCCGACATGCTTTGAACCTTGCGACTTAACCCTTTCAGTGCCAGTTGTATTTTTAAATTCTCCCAACCTGAGCCCATACTTTTCATTGAACAAATTTGA
>JAOBBB020019117.1:0-15650 GCA_025331005.2 Zoanthus gigantus | reverse complement strand
ATATAAATAATACATGTACCGTATGTGGTACATTTGTGTATACATTGATTTGTACATGTAAAATTGTTATCTGCGAATTTTAGTCAAGAAGCCCACCGAAAAGCAAATTCTTTAACAACACTGTATGAATTATTTGCAATAGGTTATCATAGTAAATAAATGTTTTTCACCTTTTCTCAGCCTCAGCATGTTCTTAACATGTTCTTTTGGCGATTTTCAGCCTCATGTTCTTATAAAAAAGGTTCTTATAAAAAAAAGAGTGTAAAGGATAAATAGAATTCCGATGAAGCTCATCTTTACTTAATAAATGGTAGTTGATATTTCGGTTTAATGTTAAACCATTAATTTTTCAAAACAAGTGAAAAGGCAATTGTGAATAGAAATGATACGGTAATAATAGATTAGAACAAAGCTAATTCCTTAGTGGCTTTGATACCATTATTAAGTTAAGTACAGGTCTTAATGTTTTTATAAATAGAGATTCAAGAAAACAAAGCTCATTAAAACGAGTGTTCATCGCCAGTATCTACGTGTTGGAAAAAACAGCGTCTCGTAATAAGTGACTGTTAAGTACAATGGAGCTCTTACACAATGTCTGGCAGGCGCATAAGATGTAAAATGAACCTGAAATCATCACAGTTCTTTAAGTGATTATTGATTGCAGAATTAGTTCCATGTGAGTGTTCGTCAAGGTGTGTTGCTATAAGCATCGATCAGTTTTGCCCACATAAGAATTAGCGCAACCAGGATATTTGAATTGCTATTATAAGTCTTTAGTTGGTCAGATCTTTATTGCTACAGTAGTTTGAGATTTTCTTGGTCTTGTAAAGGACTTTAAATTGGACGTTTCTTTTCACAGATCGTTTCAATTTCCTTATAAGTCTTTTTACTCCGGTGTGGCCAGCATATGGAATATTAATCCAGATGGTATTCATTGGCATAAGTGGTCGTGTTATTGTTTTGACTCGTTTTTGGCCTTCAGTAAAAGACTAAATCAAGGCGTTAGACACATGTTTAGGAAAACGATTCCTCGAGAGAAATTAATATTTTTTCAATTTTCGAACTTTTTTCTTGAATAGTCTTACTAATTACTTATATTTCTTAGGCCTCGGTAAATTAAGGAAGAGACCATTTCATTATTGCTTGGGCTTCCTGTGGTTTTAATAATTAAAAAAATTTTGATGTGTTTGTTGCTTAGCTTCTGAAATTAACAGCAGTAATTCATCATTTAAACGTCAGAAACATATTTCCGCATATAGTTTCTGTAACCAAGTTGTAACAAAACTTAATGCAAAACGGCAAACCACAATCTGGGTAAGTACTAAATGAACAAACTTTTATTCTTTTTAACTTTGTTGTTTTGATTTCCATTGAGAAATGTGTAAATGTCTAAATCTATCATGCGTGTCACGCAGAAAGCAGAATCGGTTTGTTTATGTTAAATAATTTATGCAGATCTAGGTGGATTACTGGGTTGCAAAGGACCCCTCCAGTGCAAACTGTGTGATTATGATTCTTGCTTGACATACAAACATGAGTGAGTATTTGCGGGTACAGGTACCAAAGAAGAATGGCAAAACCGCTCCGTGTTCTTCATCCGAACGCTATATTTCTGCCTGGTATTTTATCAATTTCCGAAGACCACGGGAAGGGTAGCGAGAAAAATGAATTCGACGTCCACTTGGATAAAACTTCGACTTTTTGTGAATCTGAGAAACATTTAACACCAGCAAAGACGCAGAAAGTTAACACCAAGCCAAAAACGCAGCCTGAAAATGATTCTTTTGAACTAGTTGATAGAAACCGTTCTCTACTACCGCCTAAATTTTATTCGAGTTTGAAGCATCCGACAAAATCGAGGCCGCGTAGTCCTGGACGCAGAAAGCCAACGATTTCTACAAGAAGCAATTTTGGGGTTGAAAGTTCAAATAAGGTTTATGATTATGCTGTAGACATCGATAGTACTTATGGTAGCTCAAACGAATCGGAAGTTAAAGTTAAATTGGACATTCAACCGCAATTTACAGCGCATTCAAGAGTCGTGGGAACTACTTCACGAATATCAGATGTGAGCTCAATTGACACTAAAACGTCAAATATTTCTTCATCATTTGCAGAACAAGACACAATGTCGGCTATGCAAACAAATGCTTGTGCTTCTATTTTTACTGCAAAATCTGATATAAACACTCGCTTTGAGAATGGATCCCCGGAGAGTTTACATGCAGAAGATGTAAAAGCCAGCGAAGACCTTTGTGAACAGTCTAGAGATTCTTCGACAAAAACAAAATCAGAAATACAGGGTGATAATTACGTGTTTACTACGAATCGATCAATTTCACCACCTTTAATAGATGATAATGATGAAGCTTCTTTTGATAATCAAATTGCTGAGAAAAGTCAGTCTGAAAGACAGACTGGCGAAATAGCTTCAAACAAATGTGTTAAAAGTTTTAATGGTCAGCATTCTCTTTTGAATGAAAAACAGTTTGATAGCTTGAAAAGTATCGGTGACACAGATAGTACAAGTGTCAAGATTGCTTTATTGTCTAAACCAATATCCAGTATCTGGCAGACAAAAGATTCAACAGGATACAGTAAATCTGATCGCCGTCGACGGTTCAAACCAGTAAATATTCCTTGTGCATCAGAAATAACAGAGAAGAATACAAAATTATCAAACACACTCCCTGATAAAGACTCTGTCATAAGCAACTCATCAGATAAATTAAGTGGTACTTTTCCTGGCCAGTCCAAAGGTGTTAGTTTGTATGATTCATGGTTACTAAGCAGGAAAGAAAGTGGTAATTTGTCCTCAGTTGCAGATAGTGCTGCTGGTAAAACAGATACGATGTTTATTTCAAATGAGTCAAACTTTGATAAAGCAATATGTAATCATAAAAATGATATTACAAGTCAAAGCTTGCAAATTATTGAGCAGAACAGTTTTTCTGAAAGAAAAGTGGAGTCTCATGAAACTAATGATTCTGAATTTAAAACTGAAAATAATATGAATGCTATGCAAAGCACAAATGATAAAAATGTCAATGGTATTGGTGTTGATGAAATAACGACAGAATTTGATCAATTAGCTGGATCGGACATTTCATTAACAAGGAATGTATCACATGAACAAAAGCATACTCTGCTTCATCAGTCAGTGATTAAGGAGTATGAAAGTGATGGCTATGAATATAAACTTTCAGATAATTTATCTAATACTGTTAGAAATTTTTCAGACCAAGATATGATACACAAAACAGATCTTGAAATTGCTGAAAATTCTTCAGATGCATCAGAATGTTCTCCCATTCACAAGGTCACTGATAAGCCAAACATCATTATAGAATATGATAATGAGAGTGATGTAGATGAACAGAATGAAACTCTTAAAAGAGCAGATAACATTGAGAGGGATGAGTATTTCCCCCAACAACAATCTACAAGGTTTTCAAGGATAGAAAATGAAAAATTAACTGAAAATGAAGTGGGTAAGTTTAATTAATATAACTACAGTATTTTCTTTCATCTCAGCAAGTTTTGGAGCCTAAAGTTTATGTTTAAACTATCATAATAAGGACTCTGTAGCAGTGGCAGCTACTGAAATAACCTCAAAGTTGTTCCTGTTTTGAATTTTTTACCCACTTAATATGTACTTTTCTTTATTCTTGTAATTCACAAATCAAAACAAGATCAACTTTGAGATTGTTACAGTAGCTGGATACGATGACATTCATTCAAAGATGTTGACCTTTGTTAGCATTACATACTGTATGTCACTGCACTTTTGATCTTGAACTGTAGTAGTAGTAGTATACCAGTTTTGAACTGGTTTTGTCCCTGTTGACGAGGGTGGCTGGATTCACCCCATTCCCAACATGACCATCTTCACACCCTTTTGCAACTTTTATCGAGGTCTTCCTTGGCCGTTCCCTCCTTTTCTGGCCTTCCACCTTGAAACACAATGCCTTTCTTAAAATGTTATTCTCCTATTTACAAATTCTCTGTTTTTATAGTCTACAAACTAAACTGAAATTTGCATGTATGCATCCTTTGTCTTTTCGCCTTAAAATACAAAAGAGCAATTGTTTGAGGTTCACAGTTTTGAATGCTTAGCAGCCTTAAATATTCAAAAGGGATCTTACAGACTCAGTTAACATATTAATTATTTTTTAAGTGATAATGGTACATTCTGACAATTAAGGCTTTATTATTGAACTATGTGACATCCCAAAAAGGAAAATTCATATTCAGGGGTTGAATCCTAATTTGGGCACTTAGATATTGGACATTTTTATTCAGTTTCAGTTTCAGTTTATTATTTGCCTGTGCTTTAAGTTTAACATTACTCGTAACATATAAAGATGCATGGTTATAATACAGTTCTTAAACAATTAAAAAAAAAATAAACAAAAACAAACACAAGACATTGTATATAGAGTACAATCTATCTGTGGGCACAAGGCGAGGAAGTTCATTAAGAAACTGCAAAGGTTTATTTGGACTATGGGCCCCTCAGAAATTAGAAATTGATTTATTTATGTATGGGAACAATTAACAAAGACACACACACACACACACACACACACAAACACACAAAAACAACAACTACAACTGAACATTATAAACAGACAAATGCAAATGCACAAAGAATCAATTTATGAGAAACGATCTTAATTTAGACTTAAACAAAGATTGAAATATTTTATGATTTCATTTTGTGCTAAATTTAGTGTTCTGTTCAAAAGTCTGTGAGTGTGAAAATAACGCAGCAACTAAATGTGTTTTAGCATCAATCTACTAGTGGACTATTGTAATGAAGTCCTGCTTTCTGATTGGTTATGCTACTAGTTGACTATTAATAATAGCTTTTGAGTTGCAGGGGTCACCGGTACAAGTCTCACGGGATAAGGCTTCAAGAACAATGATAAATAGTAGTGGACTTAATACTGATTTTTGATGTACACCAACTTTTACTCCAAGTGCATCACTGTAGATGTCATGGACTCTGACTCTACTAGTAATAATGTTTTCATATATTAAGCTTGAGCCATATGCGCGACCCATTCCTTAAATCCATTACCTTCCTCATGGCCTTGTACCAGATAACTTTCCCAGGTATAACAACAACAACAACAACAACAACAATACTTTATTTGTACAGACAGTTCAAAATGAAAAGTTACATTTATAAGCAAGAAAGTATCAAAAAATAGAGTGCAGACCACCTGTGATAAACCTTATGGGCTAACTGAAAGAGGAGGCCTTTACAAGTTAAAATTACAATACTAGGTCAGAAAAAGAAATCGAGAAGAACACAATGCAATTATTGTAACTGAGTATAGCTACTTGAAAATTAATGGTACTAATATTACTACAGCTAAGAATACTGTCAAGATACAAATACTAAATCTATTGATAAAAATTAATATACTGAGTGAGATGTTGGGATTAAAGGAAAGAGTGGTTCAGATGGCAAAGGCGAATGGAGTTAGATGGTATGGGCATACATGTGTTGAGGAGGGATGATGAGCATGTTTTGAGAAAAGCATTGGATTTTGAAGTGAAGGGTAAGAGGAAGTGAGGACAACCAAAGAAGACGTGGAAGACGCAAGTGGACAAGGAGAGCAAGAGAGCAATGATGCCATGAATCAAGTGAGATGGAAAGTGGGAGTTGGAGAGATTGTTGTTAAAGTGGAGTATATATATTTTTTAAAAACTTTGATTATTTAGTTGTCTTGGTCCCCTGGATCCAACTTAACAGAAAGTTGTACACGAGTTTTCCTGCAATATTGGTTTTATTAGTAAGCTAAGTAACACCGCTGTACCGTTACTGCAATGCTGACTTCATGCTGAAAAAACCGCGATATAATTTCAATCACAACAAATAATTAACAATTAGACCTCGAGGACGAATGGACTACGAGTCAATAGCCCATGAGGCCGCTATTCAAACTCGTAGTCCATGAGGACGAGAAGTCTAATTGTTTTAGTATAAACCTACTAATCAGTCAAAAAAGGATGTACAAATTATATTATCGATGAAACTCTCTGATGTTAGAGGAAAACGGGGCTCATTACTATTTTGATTCGCCATCTTTTCTCCACTAGTAGGCTATCACAAATAGACCTCTAGTAGAGTAGCCAATCAGAATGCAGGATACGTGTTAGACCATTATTAGGTATATACTAATAATTAATATATAATAACATCAGATCAGGTAATAATTATGACAATTAATATCAAGTCAACCGAAACTTTAGTACCATGGAAACTAAATAAGTTTAAAATATAAAATCGTTATATAAGCTGATATGCAAACACAAAACAGTAGAAATAACACAACCTCGTTCCAAGAGCTTCTTTCGACCTTGGTTTCTCAAGCCAAGGGAGAAGCCTGAGAACGAGGTTAAAAATAATAAAAACGTATTCATTGAAATTTACCAAAAGTTTCGTTCCTGTTCTGGCACTTCTTCAGGAGACAAATAACATTATTACTGGATTTTCCGGTTGTTTTTCTCGGATATCGCGTTTTCTCCTGTCTATAAAAATAGGACTTAATCCCGTGGGAAGGATTTGTGGTCATCTTACTCCTGATAGCTCCAAACTAACAAGCTTCTACATGTTTTAATACTCACATGAAGTATTAAGAAAATTTTTTATACTATAATACGAGGTCAAAAAAGTCTTTCAAACAGATTTTGATTCTAATAACAAGCTTTGTTAAAACCCTGGTTAAGTTCATCAACATCTGCATGCGGACGCAAATTTCTGTTTTCAAAAACGCCAAATTGGCTTTCATACCTGAGGGCAAACGTATGAGTTTTTGCATTTATAGTCTTCAAAAGTTTTAAATTGTCACAAAGGAAGACAGCCATTTAAGAATTGAAGAACCGTTTCAAAGCATCAAAGTGAATAAGAATCTAAATATACTGAAAGGCTTTCGAACACCATGCAAACTGTAGCCGTTGAGAAGTGAATAAAACAACTAAAATATATAGATATGTGACTGAAGATGTTATGAAACAAGAATAGGAAAAACAAAGTGAAAGATTTGTTGTTTAAGGAGAGGCTTTGAACTGTTATCAGTGTTATTGAATAAACAAAATTTTTGGTAATTTAAAACTAACTTTATAATATATAAAACAATCACTAAGCGAAATTTTTCGCGAGCCAAGTGGTCCGCCATGGAGCCGGTGCTTATATATCTCCGGTTTGTGTAGTGTTAAGCGGGCATAAGAGTATTCAACTCCAACTGGACCGGACACTAATCCATCGCAAATTAGTTTCCAGCAGGCAATACTTTATTTACCGACCTCTACTTATTATTAATCCTATTTTTTTCAACCATGCATATTTATAGAGTTCGTCTTGCGCCCAACGATCATCCGTTAGTTAATTCAAAAGATACTGGACCGAGAATGTTGCTTGTAAAATTTGAAAAGGATTTCATTGATGGCAGCTACAATTTGAACTGTGAAAATTATTCATCAAATAGGTATAAGTCTAGTACAAGATATAATCCTATTTTTGATTTTCAAAACTATATACAGATTATTTTTCTCCTTCACAGCTTCGCTGTTTGGAGCGTTCTCGTTTGTATTTCATTCGTCTATTCTGAAACCAAACCTTGACTTGTCTCTCTGACAAACTCAGATCACTGGCCAGCTTCATACGCTTCAGCCCTACTACATACATATCAATCTGGAACTCGTCTTCCAATCTCTCAAGCTGACCTGGAGTAAAGGATGTGCGACTTCTTTTTGCCTTCTGGCTTGATAGTCCGGCGCCAGAACACTCTAGGTGAGCATGCGCTGTTGAACGAGTCCCCAAATCTAAAACTCAAGAATAAATCGGAAAATTAAACATCCGTTAACTTTTTGGTTTACTTGCTTGTTTTTTTATGACAAAAAGTTTATTTTAGGCTCCGTAGTTCATAGTTTTTTTATTGACCAAAATGGTTGTCCTTAGATTGTTCTTTTACGTTGCATATCCTGCAATTTTGAAAATTGCTTTCTTTTACCGCTGTTTATTACCGATTAATGTAGTGTTAAGCGTATAAGATTGTATTTGATTCCTCAGCCTAAAAAAGGGCTAAATTACAATCATTCTAAGTAGTTACTATCAGAAGGTATTCAAAAAATATAAACCTGAAAAATGCATAAAAATTTTAGAAGTTTCAAAAAAATATCAAAGTTAAGAAAGGCGGAACAAGGTTCATTTCCTGTACATTGCAGAAAGTCACTAAAATATGTTTGTTGGCACACTTTTGCCAGTTTAACGTCGCAAAATAGTAAATTTGTCAGCTTAATTTGTCCAGTCTTTCAAAAGAACATTACTCCTGAAAAAAGATGTCCAAAATTTAAGATTATAACTGAAACAGAAAATGGACGAAGAATTTTTATCCATATTAGTTATCTATGAAATAAACTTTCCATAATTCTTTTATAAACTAACTTGCTGTGGTGAAGCGACCATCTCCGCTGTGAATTTAGCAGTTTGATGAAAAATAAACAAACCAGGACGCTTTTTTTGTTGTTTTCTTTCTTCCGATTTGCAGCATTAAAATTCCCGTTTGAGAAATAACGAAGAGCAATTCTAAACTTGTGGCACCTTTGGGAAACCCAAGTAAATATTTACAGCTATTTACAGTGTGGTCTTTCTTTCTATATAGGTCTTCTTTCGCAATTTTGAGATTTAAGCGGGACTTATACCCAGGCCCTCACGATATGAAAGTTGGCGATGTGCCAACATATAACATAATTGCGTTCGACGAAGGAGAACGCTTTGTAATCGTGACGTCACGGCTGGATGCTATGCTTTTTTGAGATTTTTTGTGTAACATTTGCCTCGTTTTCGTGTATATGGCATTTGCCTCGATTTCGTGTGGTTCCATGTGCTCTGCGCAAACTGCGCTGTTTTCCATGTTTTGAGAAGGTCTATTTCGAGTGCTTTGCTGTTCTGCGCTGCTCTTTGTGTATTGTATTGCGTGAAGGTAAGTCGAGTTGTGTTATTTTTCTAATAAAAATATTTTGACCACTGTCGAACGCACTTTATTATTAATCTTTGATTACTTCTAGTTATATAGTAGTTTTCTCCCGAGACATGCCCCTGCAAAAATATTATGTGGGGGGCCATTTTTATGTCTTTCACTCTAGTATGTGCCAGCATATAACGTCATAACTTAACTATATATTTGTTTCCTGATCGAAATATGCCTTCAAAAATATTATGCGGGGAGCCATTTTGGTCTCTTTTCAAGAATGTCAAAATTTTCTGTTAACAGTCACTGGACGCCTAGCTCTCAGCAAGAAATTATATAGGACCGTAATACTCAAGTAGCGATCTAATAGGAAATATATTTAATTAATACCTTGACTGTTTGATACGCCCTCTTCTATGACGGCCATTGTTGGGCTCCCATTATGGCAAGAGCTCGTAGACGAGAAAATATGTGAACCATACACAAGTCTTTGCAGTCCAATCAATGAACCTCTCTTTGAATTTTCAATGGATACTAAAGGGGGTGGGGAACGGCGAATCTTTGTTTCTTCTTTCGAAAACAAGATTGTCGCGCCTCTCTCAGCAGGTTTCTCCATTTCTGACAAAAAAAACTGCACATTTCTCATAGTCATGAAAAAGATTCTTAGTAATTTGATATTTAAAAGTTCCAGTTGTAAACGAAACCATTACACTTAAAGCACTTGTTTTCATCAATACGTTTTATTTTATGTGCAATAAGTTATCAACTTTACACGGTGGAGATTAATATAGTGTGTTGGCAAATTACGATAATACTTAATAGCTTAGGCTGTTAGGTACTAATTTAAATAGAGCCAGGAGTTTTGCATTTAGTTTTTATAGGGAGACACGTAGAATAAATAATGCCATAAGAAATCCTGCAAAGAATTAAAGACATCATTTGAAAGCAATTTGTTGCATCAACACTTTCATTATTTTGCACTTGTCGCACGAGAGTCTTGTTGTTGAAACAAAGTTACTTAATTTTAAGTCAAAAAATAATCAGACAAAAGTTTAAAAGAACACGAAAGTGGGGAACTTCTAGTAAGAATGAATAAAGCATGTCGAAAACAGAAAAAACAATGTGAATGTTTTAACTGAAACAACAGACGCACCTGTTTTTGATACAATTTCTTTTTCCAGCTTTAACAACTCTTCCAAGGCACAAAGCATCAGTTTTTCAATACACTGTTTATAAGCAAAGAAATTCTTTCGCGCTTAGTGTTAGAAAGAGCTGTGCGTTGAGCAATGACAAGTATTTAAGGATGTCTTGACCTCAGATTACCGCGAGAGTGATAAAAATTTCATTATTTCCTTGAATAATTTCCATCGTCATCCATTGGCAAATGAGTTATTTAATTTTCTCATCATTTTTAATTATTCTGTTCCTAAATGATTTCATTTTCTCGGAATTAATGAAGCAAAAAGTCAGATCACGCAAAGAGTTAATTTCCGGAAATAGTTTTATATGAACACGGCAAAAAATGTACTTCTCAAACTTTTGTTCTCGCATTGACATATCTTCGTTAAAAACCTCATTTAAATACGTAGAAATCAACCTCTTTCTCAATTGGCAAAGACTCTCAAGTAACCACAAGATTTCGGCTCCCATTTGCGGTAATTAACTAATGGGCCTGACTGACTCGTTGGGAATTCGTTCCACTCCAGGTTTCAAATATTACTCATTATTACAAACACAAGAATCTCTAGATTAGACCTAATCAAAGCTAAAATCGACTTTTCATAAATGATCGACTTTTAAAGATTATGAAACAAATTTGACATATATTAACAAAAATACTCAATTCTTTTGCAATATTGAAGGCAAAAATGCCGATTCATTTAAAAGTTAAAACTGATCAAAAGCAAAATACACAAACTAAGAAAAAGCTCAGTTCAATATCTGCGGAGGGAAAAAATCCTCGGCAACTGCTTTTCTCTATGTTAGAGTATATCACATTTTCAACAATTTTTTTGTCACACGAGCTTGCAAAATTCATAACAAAAAAAAAGTTTTGAATTTTATAACTTTGTTTACAAGTTCTAAGTTGAAAAATGTCTATCGAGAAATATAATTGAAAAACACCAATGACTTGCGTAAAAAATGAAGTTTAAAAGAAATTGTACGTAGTTCTTATATAGTAATTGTTTTTCTACTTTTTATCAAAGATTAACAGAAGAGCTTTGAGTTTCAGAAATTGATGAATTTAAACATTCCGTGTAAAATTATTTTCAGAACTATTCAAACATTCTCAAATCATAAAATATTCAAGCTTCATTGATGAGTGTACGAAAAAATTGGCTTTTCTCCCGTCGAGTTAATTAGTCTTACCTTTTTTGTCTCCTTATTGGTTGTAATATAATTGAGAAGCTAATTCTACTAATAGAAAAGAATTTAGGAAAAATTCTAAAGTCAGTTTTCTTGGTTTGTATTGACTATGTAACATTTTTATTAAAAATTTAAATAATGTACGTTTTGTTACTCGCCATAGCTGTGCCCCAAAAATGAAAAACAAACATGTTTCTCGCTGATAAATTAAAAATTATTTTAGGGACGAAAATTCCTAAACTATCGAAATCAAATTTTCATTCCTTTGTCAAAATATTACGTAGATGTAGAGAAGGTGACTTTTGTAGAAGAATCAGTAAATACTTTATTTGTTAAACATCGATCGTTCAAGCAGGGAGTGGCTTCCAGGTCAGAGGCTTGAAATGTGTTTTTAAAATCGCTCAAAGCCAAAGATTTTTTGAAAAGCAGGAGACACTCAAAATCAATCTAGACCGGCAAATCTCGTTCTCTGCGAACTGTGTGGCGGTGTAGAGCGCGCCGAAATGAAGACCATTACACAATCCATATTCTGTTTTAAAAACTCATATGCTTACTTAATTTTTTCATTAATTCCTAAACTCAGTGATCTTAACATGGCTCTATTAAGCCCGGTCTCAATATGATTGCAACGATCACTGGAAAATTGTTCACCGATCACACCAATTATATGGAAACCAAACACATGGCTAGTAGCGATGGTAGCATTCCATATTTGTCAAAAAAACTTTGAAAGTCCAAACATATGACTGTTCAACAAGAACTTTCAGAATATATATACAACTATAAAAATGAACTATTGAAGGAAGGTTGTCGTGAAAATTGGACTGAGTACTGCGCTCGCCGAGCAGAAATTCAAACATCCCCTTAATGGATAAAAGGACTTTCGTTATCAGCGATCGCAGTGATTAAATGAAAATCAAACTTGATCACTCGATTGCCTGGATCGCACAACACCTAAGCCTGCATGTTTATTAAGAGAGCTCTGCTGATGAGGCCAAAAAAGGACAAAACAGCTGTCCATCGTTGCTAACATTTAGGCTCACTATAATTTACGGTAGATTTAAGAGGTAATGCTCGCTACCAACTTGTGACCTAAGTGCCCATTTTCGTGACATCAAGTTCGTTACTATCATGCATACATGTGCTTACTATATACTTCATATTTTTCATTATACAGTCACATTCCACAAACATTTTAAAATACGTTTTTACAATTTTTTTCAGCAATCATATGGAAACCGAGCTTTAGATGCTACAGGGATGTCTAATGCGTCCAGAAACAACAAAACCGTCTCGATAAAACAGAACGAGGGCAAAGCTAGCACAAAACACAATGCACATATTAATGAAAGAAAATGGTTCTTTTATGCACTGGTGGAATATCCAAAGGCAAAGCAGTTAGAATCTGTCATGAAATAACTTTGACCAGAAAGAAAAAAATTGAAGAGGCTAAGATTACGATTCTCCAGACCCTTCAGTACAATAAACATTCTTAATCAATGACAAAAATATGGTTATTCAAAATACTAACGTAATTATATCAAATGCATCAAAAAGCTGCGATATAGAATCGTTTTGTCCGGAAACAAATAACAGAAAATGACGAGCTAATCTATGAGATTGTAACACAACTCAGGAGCGTAGCAGGCAGAAATGCAGACTGATCATAGGCGGGTATGGAGAGGGAGAATAAGTCGTTTTTAGGTGACTACTCGCACTTTTACAGGCGGAAAAACCACGCTCATCTCATCTCCCGACTATTATCCACATCGCTGATAACTGAACCATAACACGATTAACTCTCACATTTAGTCCAATTAAATTAGCACAAGATTAAAAAGGTTGATAATGTTTTAAGTTTTACACCTTGGAAAAAAACACCGACTCTTTGTTGAAGTGAAGACAAAGGACTAACATCCATAACTAATGTGAACTGATCAGAACTTTTCAACCAGTAAAAGCTTAAATCACACACTGACTGCACACGATTGTTCAGTTATCGACATCCGCTACAGGTAATCGCATTACCACAGGCAGCCCTATTTAACTGGAAATGAGAAATGCAGGAACCTGAAATAAAATGCCTGTGAAGACATTTCTATCTTACTCGCCGATATTAAAAACAACACCAAACGATTTCTCTTGAAAGCTCCAACGTGTGATTATCTCTCGTTAGACTCCAGCTAGCCATCACGAGCGAATTACCTACCCACTGAAGATTGTGGAAACTGGAAAGAGACTCGTCCCAGCTTTCTTATAACTTCGCTTCCCATCCAAGGTTGCATTGCAGGATGAGGCGTTCATTTTTGAGAATAGTTATAAATCCTTTTTCAAGCCTCACTGGTGTTTATCTCCGGTTTTCCCAGCAGTAAGCGAATCACCCTCAGCTATCTACTTCGTGCCACGTGGCACATAAGGCCTCAACACAATTCCGCCAGCCAGCCCTGTCAGCCGCTGCGATTTGTACCTCACTCCAACTTTTCCATCCAGCTCGTTCCCTTTCTCTCTCTGCCGCAGTAAGCGGATAAGAGACGGGGCTATAACCCACCACGAGTTGGCTCCCAGCAAATACTGGTACTCTGTTTACCAACCTCGTAAGGATGGAAAGTTGAGTTAGCTTTGGCAGTAAGTCATACAGGTTTCAAGTCTTGCCCGAGCAGGGGACTGAACCCAAGTCATCTCCAACTGCTCCACCTAGTCCACCACAAAACCAGTTATATCAGTTTCGCTCATTTCAGCCTTATCAGCGTTACGCGAACAAAAATCTAGGACAGCAGCTATTTGCTTCTTTTAGAGGTGTTTTCGTATAAAGCAAGCGTAATGTAGGTTTTATTTCTTTGAAAATTTAAAAGAACTGTTGTCCTGCTCTAGGCCAGACTATAGTTTCTATCGGTAGAGCAGCTGGTTTTTCAACTACAAGTCCGGTGCCCACTTTCACTTTAACCAGAGCAAGGAAGAGCAAGTACTTCTATCTGCCAGTTTACAAAACAGACAGGGATGTTATTGCGTTTTAACTTGCTAACAAAAGAACTGCGTGGTAAAGACAAATGAGACATATACGTAATACAAGCCTACTAATACGGTATGATTGCTGTCGCTGTACAGCCAGTTATCGCTTTGAACTCTCGAGTTTTCTTACACGATACAATTAGGCCAGACATATTTAATTGTTTTACGGGGTTCTTCGTTGGAGAAAGTGCGTCGAGGAAGGGAATAAAGATAATACTAGACAGAGCAGACCAAGGAATTTTCGAAATCACTTAATTTACGATATTAAAATGTTGAAGGTCTTTTTGATTGATAGAAAATATTTAAAAATTAAACGCTTTCGACATAAAAACTATTTTTAATAAACCAGTGAAAGCATACGAGCCAAAGCTGTTCCCTAAGGGAGCTTGTTGTTTTATTCCACACACTCATAAACGCCAAAAGGTCTTCAATTACAATGAAATCATTAGAATTTAAGCAATTCTTAAAACCTTTTTACATCAAATATTCAAATAGCTTCTTTTTATGGAAATTAAATGTCGACATTGTAAATTAAAGGTTTTCTAGCTGGTTCAAAGTTTTTTTTTTTTTTTAATTAAAACTTAAATTATTTTTTAAATTAAATGTTGTTTTACATATTCTATTAAGTTACTTATATTTCTATTAATAATAATATTTTAATAATTTTTTCAATATTATTCCAGCGAAGTATTACCAAACTTTCAGGATCACGATTATTTATGCATAAGGCTACCAACGTGGTCTTAGTACCAACTTTAGTGGCTTTAAGGCAGCTGCTACCACGCACGTGCAATTTATAGTTGGCAGTTTCATCAATATTTATCACTGAATCAGAATAATAGGAAAATGTGCCCCAAGGGATGTCTGGAATAGTGCCGAGGCCAACTGGCGGATGTGTTTGGCTGCAAAACGCACTGGTACCAAGCCAATATGAACACACATAAGTTCGTAACATCTGACCGCGCCCTGTTGGGTTGTGGCGGGAAAGCCGTGTCGTATGATATCTCTGTGAAAAGTAGAAGTAAAAATCTTCAGAAGATATTTAAGATCTGTGTAGGTCCAAATTAATGAATTCGTGCAGACTATGTACAACAGTGGAAGGGATTGATGTTCTAAGCAGAATTTATTCCTCCAAGTGCAATATAAATTTGATTTACCAAATACTGTGTCATGCTTATAAAATTACCTTCTTCGGGCCGTATTTTTTTTATATAAATAGCTTTTTTTCAAGTTTATATAACCAAAGACTGGTATGACTACCTGAAGCGAGACCGCTCAAAGGCCCGCTAT